>JAPVLO010000201.1:2380000-2450000 GCA_027257055.1 Cephalopachus bancanus
ATTTATCATCATTTTTCACTTAATAATACTGTTTCTATTATCTAAGTGTTTAAATAAACTGCTGCTAAATCTGTTTCTATTACTGGACAATGGTCCTTCTTGAGGCAACAGATTTAAAAATTTACTGCCTAGTGAATCAGACTTCCTTTTTGTTGTAAAATCAAATCTATGAGAGTGGAGGTTCCACCAGAACTGCAGCTAGAAAATTTTTTTCTTCATGACCTCCATAGTGTCTAACATGATACTGTGAACATGGTAGGTTCTTAATAAATCAATGTATGCTAATTGACTATTGTGGGCTCTGGATGAGAGCAAAAGACCATTTTGTTTTAATTGCATCTTTACTTACTATAGAAATTGCTTACATTATTTGTTTTTTCTTCTGTATTCTGCCTTATAGTCTCAAACAAATTGAAAGATGCTAAGGTATTCTAAATAGCATGCAATCTTATTTAAACTTAAAAGTATTTTTGTAATGTGAATTCCCACAAAAACATGACATCAAAATATTCTGGACCAAAATCAGTCCGATAAAGAAGAGTTCCAAATGAAATTACACAATTTTTTTATCAAATCATTCATTAAACATGTCAACTGTTTCAAGTTTAAAATATCAATTTTGGGGCATTAAAATAGTTCATGAGATGCTTAATAATTCTGGATGCTCTTCAGAGAAAATCCAAAAATTGGCAAGAAAATTTTCAGTTTCATTCGTAAAATCTTTCCTGTTAGTTTTAAGAGTATTTCTTAAAGTGTGAATATAGTATTTCTCAGGTTATAGGACTTTAAAATGCAATCTAGAGAAAAATGTACCTGGCTTGAGTGTTTTGACTGAGCTACTTGATCTGTCTTTTCAATTTTGAAGATACATGACTTCTGGTAGACTATGTCATCTAGATATACAAGTTCTGCTTAGTTAAATCAGTAGTTTTTTATAATTTGGTTTTTACATGTATCATAATATACATGTTATTTTTCATGTGAGCATAATTTTAAAATGTAATTGTGGATTAATACAATTTATACATTATTTAAGACCTTAAAGTTCACATTCATGGTTATGAATCAGGCTGAAAGCAACCTTTTTCATAAGTCAGAATCTTTGTAAGATATAAAGTATTTTCCCAAAGTTGACTCATTTGTCTCTCAGTTGATAGTTTACTGTTAATTTTAAAAATAGAGTTAATAAAGGACTTTCATAACCATATCTCTTCAAGAACTATTGTTTGAACAGATGTAGTCAAAGGTACACAAATAGAATAATTTATAAACGGTATAATACTGTTATGCTGGAAACTATCATCCATTATGGAAAGACATTTATTGATTTGAATTTCATAGCTACTTTCAAAAGAACAGGAGGAATCTGACTACACTCTTACTGAGAAACAATTCAAAAGATTTATATTTACTTTCTATTGAAAATATCAGAAAAATTGCTAGACTGCACTAAATTGGTGAATATGTGATGTCTAAAAATCTTACTCTTCTCCAAAACCACAGCAATTTTTTAAAAAGTAATCAGTAGAAAAACAAAAAATCAACTAGCAGAAAGTAATCCAAAGACAAAGTAAAGTTCTCCCCTGGGTTTTCCATCTAAGAAACTGCATGATAAATTACAGTTACTTTTTCTTTGCCAGGTTAGTTACATTTTTGTAATGCTTAGTTTGGCCTAATTTGTAAGTTAATGGTTTATCTGAAGCATTGAAGAGTACATTACCATCATCCTAAGCACTCCAGTCTTTTGACTATTCATTCCTTAGAATATATTTACAAATAGACTAAAAAGAGACTTTTTTTTTTTTTGAGTTGGAGTCTCACTCTGTCACCCAGACTGGAGTGCAGTGGCCGCTCCCGGCCACCGCAGCCTCGGCCTGCTGGGCTCCGGCGATCCTTCCGCCTCAGCCTTCCGAGTAGCCAGAATTACAGGCATGCGCCACCACGCCCAGCTGATTTTTTGATTTATTGTAGAGATGAGGTCTCACTGCCCAGGCGGGTCTCGAACCGGCGGGCTCAGGCAATTCACTCACCTCAGCCTCCCAAAGGCGCGGGATTACAGGCTGAGCCACCGTGCCCGGCAAAAAGAGACATTTTAAAAAGGGAGATATTTTCCCCCCCTCAGGTTAATGAAAGTCCCTTGTGGTCAACTAAGGTAATGTATATAAATAGCATTTCCTGTTAAAATTCTGGATTCCAGTAAGTTATATTACATGCACACATTGTGCTACATCAAAAGAACCCAGATAATTTAAGCAATTGTATGGAAAATGCAAATCAAATACTGATCAGATTACCTCAATTAAACCTTTTAAATAGATTTTAAAGATGAATGTCAGGCAATGATGATCACCACCTACCTATGCAATGTCTACATTTAAGTACATTTTAGCATGGTAGAAGAGGGAACACAGACAAATCATACTGACTTTTTAAATAAACCACCCAATTTCCTATCATTTATAATACTAGTCTGAGTGCTAGTCCAGAGAAAAGAGCATGAAATAATGCAAAAGAAAACAAAGGGCTGCAACATTGGTTTCCGATCCTCAAAGGATGGCCCTTGGAAATCATTGCACTTTTCTTTTCTACATATCCCTAATACAGCTAAGCCAAGGAAGACTGTTTTTTGTGGTTACACGTTCAATCAAGTATAATCATTCTTTAAGCAAACATAATAAAGTGAAGTGAATTTCTTCAGGATGATATCTGCCTTCAGGTTTTCATGAGGAAATAAATAATGCCTATAGTTTAATCAGGTACACACTTTGACTTCCTTGTGTTTCTTAAACAATCAAGGCTCTTTTGAACATGTCTATGGAAATCTCTTTCCATGGTTTGATATTATTAACAGGCATATGAACTTAACTATTATTTCACAAAAATAACAGTGTGAAATTATGATATCTACTTTAAAGAAAAAAATGCCATTGTCTAGCATTGTTGGGGAAAATTTCCATATAAACTAAGCACACCTGATATAATTGTACCTAAGAAAAAGATAGCTTCCTTTTTTGTGGAAGAAACCAATAATCATTTTAATTCAGTTTTATGTCATCCTCATACACAGTAATACAGGCATTATTTTCCCCACTAGTTAAATAAACTTTTTTCTCCTTATGGAAAGAGTGACTGTTTAAAAGAAAATTGATATTATCCTTATAAACATTTATTACTAAATTCTTAGGAATTATAGGTAATTCATCGCAGACATTTTTCACCACTTAGTTAATTCCTACACAATTTGTAGTAAAAAAATCTTATTTATCCACTAACTTTTAGTAAAACATTAAAATATCTTTTCAGAGTTTCAGCAGAACACTTTTTGCAAGAAGGGAAGTTGAGAGACTTCCAAATGCCTGCCATGATTTTACACCAGGAATGCATTCATAGAGTCCTTAGAACTGTATTCACCATTGTGGAGACTCTAGCTCTCACTTTCACTTCAAATGTGAATAGAGATATTTCTTTCATGAAAACCCCTTTTATTTCTGGAAAAGTCACATTGACTAATGCAGTATACCAATTAATAGGTAGGCAACTCTATCTCAGAGTGGAAGAACTTGACCTAAAGCCTCATACATATAAAGATAGGAGGGTCATTGTTTGAATTATTCACCTATATTTTCTAGTCCATTTGGTTGACATTCTAGAAAAATCAATATTTAAGACAAAAAAATTACTATCTTTGTTTTTGCCTTCTTTTGCCTTCGTGTGGAACCCACAGCATGACTAATTGCCTCATTATAGACATCAGCAGAGATCTGAACTGACCCTGGAAACCACAAGCACTGACAAGCAAAAAAGTAATAATAATAAATAAATAAATAATAAAAAATCACATAGAACTCATTCTGTCACCCTTAGCTGTTTACAAAAAGGAAATCCCTACAAAAATACCTGTGTTTCTGAGTTGTAGTAATTTATTTGAGATTTTAAAATTTTACTAGCATACAATGGAACTTTAATTTCTCCACAGTAGGATCCCCATTCTATTGTTATTTCTTGTAAATCTTCTATTTAGATGTAATTTCTCTTTCTTTCTTTCTTTCTTTCTTTCTTTCTTTCTTTCTTTCTTTCTTTCATTCTTTCTTTTTTGAGAGAAGGATTTATTGAGAGGGAAGAAAAGATCCCACAGTGAGAGGGAACCTGAAATTGTTGCCCTAGATGTAATTTCTAACATAAACAACAGATAATCAGATTGAATCAAGGGAATCTTAATATTTTAAATTCAGCTCCTTTCAATATCTCTTTGATTTAAGCTAAAATAATATTGACATTTAAGACTTCATCTTTCAATAGCTTGCATAGCCATATATATTAAATGTGAATGGTATTTAAATTTAAAAGATTGTAAAATTATTTTTGCAAAACTATTAAAAATTAGTTACTATAGGAGAAAAGTATGTAACTTTACCACACAGATTTGCAATTTGATTGGTTTAATGAGAATGTTTCTACATGATCAATCATTTTATATAAGATCAATTTTCAAATAATGTTAACAAGATTCACACTGCACTGTATTTCTAACATTAAAATGATGCAACATCTCAGCTTCTTAAAATTAAAAATGTTATTTATTAAAGACTATAAGTATTTTAATAACTTAACATTTTCAAATAATTAATACTAAAACAGACCTTAAAAATCACATATTATATTCCAAGACCTTTATTTTAGGAGGTTGACTCAGAAAGGTTAACTTACCTAAATCTGCATAGTTTATTAGCCCTGGTTCTAAAAAAGAACCAGGATAGACACTTCTTCAAAACATGTGCATATACACTAAACCATAAAAATACGTTTAGAAAAATAACATTCTGTTACAAAGAGAAAAGTCATTTAACAATATAAAATTTAGAGAAATCCAAGGAGTATTTGCATATACCTTTCTGATGAGTAAACTGAGACTTGAATAAATTAGATTTACAACAGCAATTTAATCAATTAGAAGTAAAGCTAAGTCTCAAAGCTCTCTTTGTCATTTTGAAATTACTCTCAAATGTGAAAAGTGTAGAGTCGTGTTAATGCATGTATTATTCATAGAATCATATTCTTTGGTAATTTTCTGCTTGGAAAACAATGCCTTTAAAATTTTAAATGCAAATGTCATTTCCATATGTTTTCATTCCTTTATGAATGGTAAATGACATCATTGCTAAAATGTTATACTGATTATATCTTCTGTACTCACTATATGTACACATATGAGTACAATGTGAATTGATAATGCAAAGTAAGAGCAAGTGATCCACTGTGACCACATCTTTTATTTTTTTAATAGGGTTACTCAATTGGCCCATTCAAGGTCCTTGTAAACAGAGACTATCTTGTTTCAGCAATATATTTGACAAAACGCCTTATATTTTTGTGGATTAGATGGAGAGTTAGAGATATAAGAATTAGGTGAGCTTATGATGAAAATATCAAGCATATTCAGAGAGCCTTGTCTATTATTTATTGATTTTCCAATACAAATTTGAACAGAAGCTGTGCCTATACCACTGATTCTCTCTATATATTTTATATACATATCACTATGTGTTCAGTATTTTTGTCAATAATTTAGATGAAGGCATAAATCACAAATGTTTCAGGCTTAAGGATATTTTTATGATAGATAGAACCTATACTTCAATTTTTTGGGGCTTGGGCCAATAAGCCAAAACCAATCTGAAATTTAACAAGGATGAAAGCAAAATCTGGCATGTGGCTTCAATCAAGTCATATTCACATAATGGAAGTTGTGAGGATTACCACAATTCATTGAAACCAACCAGTTTTGTGTGGTAAACCACAAATTTAGGGCAAGCTATTAATTCAATGTAGTTACCACAAAAGCTAATAAATGTGAAGGTTCTTAATGGAATTATAGAGCCTAGATAACAGAACTTTAATTTCAAACACCTTGAGGACCAAGCAGGATATGTAATTATGCAAAATACATAGGGATGAGATAATAGGGAATGGTGAGACTGCAGTAACTGGAGAATATATACTCTTGCTAATCTTTTTTTCCCCTTGTGAACACTAGGCTGTCTGAAGAACATAAGTGTTTAGGTTGAAATTGATCTGAATTTTCAGATTCAGGTCAAGGTCTTCTATAAGTAGATTAAATTATACCCTAGATCTAGATAACACACTGTAAGAATAGCATGGAGAAACTTTCATTTAAAATATATGAAAACCATAACATGGATTTGGAAATATAGTAAAAAAATAATCAAGGGAATTTACAATTCTTAGGCTAGTGATGAGAAAAGAAGGATATGATAGTCATCTCCATATAGTTGATGTATCAATCATATGCAAAATAAAACAATAACTTTAGTCAGAATTAGGATTAATAAATGGAAATATCCAGGACACAAGTTTTAATCTTTTAAGAACTGCCTAAAAATCATAACAATAAAAATTGTAACAAAATGGTATAGAATGCTAAGAAACTGATTCATAAAGCATATCTAAGAATACTTTGAAAAGTGTTTCTGTATCCTGAAATAAATGTTTAAAGATCTGGTCTCAATCTTTCTGATAAAAAGATCAAAGTTGTTTCATCAATAGTTACTGCCTTCCATATAAAAGGATTGAGCTTAAGTTCACATTCTTTTTGCCATGTCAAAAATGAAAGACTAGTAAGAAAAGTATTTGAGGCAAAATTATATAGGACAATGATTTTATATATAGTTAAGAAAAGGTAATTTCATATGTTTTATATTTATATGTACCATATACTAGCCACATTAAAATGTCTGTGATTATTTTAATGGTTGCTATATTCAATTTGAAAAGAATAAATATTCATGCCTGCCTCTAATTTTGTTTCGATTTTATTTTAACGCTAATATGCAAAATTTAATTTTAGCCAATATAATTAAAGAAGCAACACTGAATATGAGATCTGAGAGAGATTTTATGCATTTTAAAGTGTATAAAACATCCCTTATTATGAGGAGTTCTTTGTTTCCTTAAAAGCAATAGAAAATATCATATTTTGAAACTCAGAGAATATTTGCCACTGGTTAACTTGTCCAATTTCCATTTTATTTTAAATTACATCTCCCCATGAACATAAGCAGCCACCTTTACCAGTGACTTTGCTTTTAATAATCACTTAGCAGCAGTCAGAGCAAAATTAGCTACTGAAAATATAAATGTTAAACTACTTTAATATCAAGTTTTCACTCAAATATCAAAGGTCTAGTTAAATAATTCTCAAAATCGTTTCAACATTAGTTATATTTAGTTGAGATTTGATTCCAATATATTTAAATGATTAAGCAATTCTATCCTCTTTTCTACAGAGACCTGGGACTACAAAACTCTGTTTATTACCGTGGCAACTAGTGTGAAAAATTAAGTAGAGGTAGGCAGAGATGATTCTTTTACGTAAACACAATAATAAAGTGAACTGAACATTAAATAGTCTAAAGCACCAGGACAATTTATTCTGAAATTAATCTTCTCTCATAATCAACTAAGCAGGAATTTTAAAAAGGTTTTGAAATGAGAGGTTGATCCTAAGTTATTTCTGTATCATTTTAACCTCTCTTGCTAGATTAATTGTTCTCAAGGTCTGCTGGTACTATGAAAAGGAGTGCTTTCTCTTTGGCATGGACAATAATAGAAAGCCTCCTATAATCTGATTAGTCATATTATTCAGCCAGTGTATCACAAAGAGTGGTCACTAAAAGATGCAGTTGGATGGTTAGAGAGCACACTGATGCTTGCAGAGAAGAGTTGTGGAAAGAGAATGAACAAAATAACACATTTACCCTGGAAAAGCTACCATACCGCACAATAATCATAATTCAACAAGCAAACATGCCCCTTTCTTAGCACATCTGTCACCAGAAACACATAACTTAATATAGCCTTTTCTACATTTCTTTATTTTTCTATTCCTATGAAATTTGGGAACTACTGAATGAACTGTGTGATCCTTAAACTGGGTAGTAGTTTTTAAAGGAAACAATGCCAAAGTCTTCTAAAATTGCGACCTCTCTGGTGTTAACTCAGCTGGCGTTAGCTGAAATGAGAGAACACAAGCTCTCCCCAGGCAGTTTAAGCTAAATGTACTCTTAAGTACATTTAGAATGTTTCATGAATTCAATGCTTTTTCAGACATTCTGTGGAATGGTGAGAAAAATTAAAATGTCAGAGAAAGAAAAACTGCCAACCAGAGAGGAAATGATTTTAACTTCTCCCGGATCTTCAAGAGAAGGCTTGGGCATACGAGAGTTGTCAGCTGCACAGATTGTTCTACTATAATCAAGCCCCCCCAAAAAATGAAGAAGGAAAATTTGTAATAGATATGACTAACCGTCCATGAGTAACTTACAACATATGCATGTGGTGCTATTTTTTGCTCATTTATTCATATTCAGCATCTATTTAATACCTACTATTTTTGAAGCAATTTAAATATTTAAGCATGGGTGACACATCTATGAAAGATACATTTTGAGATAAGTAACTTTCTACATATATAGAAATGCATATGGGTATACTCCGTTTCCAAAAGATTTGAAATATATAAATGTATTGAATATATGATAGACATCCACATCTCTACCTGCACAGAAATTGGTGATAGAGGCAACTCTGGCAGATAAATCATTAGGAATACCAGAAATAATAAAATATGTATAGAGAACAACCACAAATTAATTAAATCAGTTCTTTACAGCATATCAATACAGAAATTATGCTGGATTATTGCTAAAAACAAACAATAACTAGAATAAAATATAATTTTCATGAAATCACAATTAATATAGTTCTATAGAGAGCTGTCACTATAGTTAGAACATTTTTATTTGTAAGTGTATTTCAGTAATGCTTTATATGTAAATAAAAATAGGTGTATTTTATATACCACAGAGGATATTGAAAAAGGTTGCACCTTTAAAAGGGTAATCTAAATATTATAGCTCTCTTTAAGAGTGTTTATTATATAGTAGATCATACAGATATATATGGAAAACTTTAAACAAATTATTTCATCAGTAATGACTCATTAATACTAGTTATTTATTATTTATACTATTTCTAAACTCTGTAATATCTACAATGCTGGATAACAACTGTAGATTCATGGAATATTATCAGACTAAATTTATCTTCAGCAAATGAAATAAACTTTATTAAATAAGGGGAGTGAATACCTTTATTTTGGGATTAGTTTTGAAATACTTTCTTCCAACACTAGCATCATTCAAGTAGCCCACTCATTCAGAGAGGATAACACCTCACCCTGCCAGGAAGGAGAACCAGAGGAAATAGATCACATGGTGGGGGACTTGGGATAGGTACGAAGAGGCACTTCGTATCTGCAAGTTAATAATTATGCTTTATGACTTGACGGGCCAACAATAGGTGTATATATAACAGTCACTTTCTGTCCTAAAACTCTAAGTTTTTGTAGAAACACAATGCAATCAGGCTGCATGAAATTGTTTTTTACACAATATCATATAATTTCAGAGATGTCCTATTTTATTGAGAGAAGAAATTATCAAAATGTGAAGCTCTAAAAATAGTGACTTATACTTGAAAGGCTAATTCTCTCTTAACTGTAGGTATGCTACAGTGGCACTATAATTAGGAATGATCAGCAACTCCAAAATGAGTCAGACTCTGTCATTCACTCTTTATAAGAATGTACATTGGTTCCACAAGCTGGAAACCACAGAAAATGAAGACGTGCACTCATTTTTCTCCCATCTCTTGGTGGTTATGGGATTGTTCTCAATTTACTCTCTCTTTCTAGAAGAATAAAGTAAATATTCCATTCATGTTTAATTTGCTGAGTATCACTAAAGGGAAGTATATTCTAAATTAATGGAAAATTAACAGATAAAATTGAGCTTCTAAAGCTATTACATACTCACTGATTTTATTAAAGTAATAGTAATATAAACTCATTTGCTGTTATTTACCTGAAATCTGAAAATAGTTTAGACTTTAACTAAACAAGTGATACAATCTTAGTGCAAAATAGATCCAATATAAACTAGATGAAATATTCATCTTATAAATTGATATAAGGTGCTTTTATCTTAACAAAGATATATTTTTACAAAACAATTAATTAATATTGAGTCAAAAGATCAGTAGTTCAAAATTCCAAATTCTATTTTAAAATTGATCATTCATTTCTAAATGGCCTTATTTTTCCTCTTTTCTTTTCTTTTTTTTTTTTTTGAGTTGTAGTGTTGGAATCTTACTCTGTCACCTACGCTGGAGTGCAGTGGTACACTCACAGCCACCCCAGCATCAACCTCTGTTGGGCTCAGGCGATACTTCCACCTCAGTCTTCCAAGTAGCTGGAACTACAGGTGCACGCTACCACGCCCAGCTAATTTTTCGATTTATTGTAGAGATGAGGTTTGGCAAGTTGACCAGGCTGGTCTCAAACCCACAGGCTAAGCCAATCCCCTCACCTCGGCCTCCCAAAGTGCTGGGATTACAGACTTGAGCCACTACACCCAGACTTCATTTTTTTTCTTTTTTTCTTTTTTTTTTTGAGTTGGAGTCTCACTGGGTCACCCAGACTGGAGTGCAGTGGCCGCTCCCAGCCACCGCAGCCTCACCTGCTGGGCTCCGGCGATCCTTCCACCTCAGCCTTCCTAGTAGCCGGAATTACAGGCATGTGCTACCACGCCCGGCTGATTTTTCGATTTATTGTAGAGATGAGGTCTCGCCAAGTTGCCCAGGCGGGTCTCGAACCCGCGGGCTCAGGCAATCCACTCACCTCAGCCTCCCAAAGGCGCGGGATTACAGGCTGAGCCACTGAGCCCGGCTTGACTTCATTTTTTTAAAAAAATTAGTTATTATTTAAGATTTAGACAATGACCTAACTTCTCAAATCAATTTCTCCAATGCTAAATCTAAAGCTCTTGCTATCATAAAACTGAAAGCTGACTTGATAAATTCAGTGATAGTAGAGAACTTAACAATAATATAATTAACCAAATCCATAGTTGTAAAAAAGCAAGCCAAATTAAGCCACGATAGTAAACAAAAGATAAATGTTAGAACTTTAAAGATTGGCATGTGGCAAAAGTGTATTATTCCATGTGTAATTAGCTATTTTACTGGGTCTTAGGCCTCAAAGTAAGCATATCAGATGGACAGAGAACATAGCATATACTACCTGTTTTCAGTATGGCTTCATCCAACTTCACCTATATTCCCTCTCCTACGATAATCAATTTGCCAGTATCACTCTGTCCTGCAACTACCTTGATCAGGAGTTCCAAAAGCCCCTAAGGCTAAAAAATACTTGAGAGAGAAAATGAACCCAAGACATGGTAAATGCTAATTTTAGGAATGAAAACAAAAAAAGAATTTCCTTTGCAACATATCCCCCCCATAAACTTAGCAATTCAACCATACTACAACCATAAACATACTGCAGTACACCTTAGGATTTAAGAAAATAATGTTAATGAAAATCAAGTACTTTTTTCCTTTAAAATGTTTCTAAACTAGTTTCATCTCATTCAACACACTTTACATAATAATCTGTGAATAACACTCCTGGCTCAAAGGAAATCTATTATTCATTTTCCTTATATAAATCCAGTAAACTCTATGGGAATAAAGTCATGAGACTTGATGGATACAACCGAAAAGTCACAGCATCCTAGAAAACATTTGGGGAGGCAGAAGCAAAAATAAGATTTCTCCTTACTATTATTACCATGGCACCCAATTATCAAATAATGCATTTAGAAACATTGCTCAGAATTACTAACAAACTAGTCACATCTTTTTATTTTATCTAAGTTGAAGAAACAAAGTTTTTTCGTATGTAATTTCTGACATCATAACCACATTACATAGGAGGGACACACAAAAAAACCAAAATTATATTTTAGAAGGTTAGGCCTCTTGTAATACAGGCTCCCACACTAGTTAAGTGTTCTAGAAACCCATAAGCATCAGTGTGCCAAGTAGCATTGTTGTGATAATCTGCAGGGTTTTTTTGTGGCAAACAGGTGACTGATTCTTCCACCATGACAACATACCTGCCCACACCACATTGAATGTTCAGCAGCTTTTGACCAAAAACAACATGATCCCATACACCACCCTCCTTATTCACCCAACCTCATCCAGAGAGATTTTTGTTTGTTTTTTTCCCTTGATGAAAGAAGTCATCAAAGGAAAATGTTTTGCCAATGTGAAAGAGGTGAAACAAAAAATGGTCGAAGCACTAAAAGGCATCAAAATTGATGAGTTCCAAAACTGTTTTGAGCAGTGGAAAAAGCATCTTGACAGCTATATTGCATCAAATGAAGGGTACTTTGAAGGTGATTGAAGGTTAAACATGTAAGAATATACAATTCGTTATAAATAAATTCCGTTTTTGGGGGGAGTCCCCCTTGCATTTCAATGAAAGAATTATCTTTAGTAATGTGTGCCATTCCTTTAGTTTCTCTTTTCTGGGACAAACAGAATAAATAGTGTGGTTTTCAAATTTTTGAGCCCTCACTCTTCTTCCTCTAGATAACAAGAAGCAGTCTACAACACCATATGCACTGAGACGTAGCCAACGTCATTTATCCACCGTTCCTTTAGATCTACTTTAAGAGGAATTACCAGGAGCTGCCAGAGTGCTTTCCAGTACTGATATGGTAGAATTAGCAAACATTGATGTAACCAAGAGCATGGAAGCAGTTAAACGAACCCAGAGACCTTGCTGCATAAGGAAAAGCCATGTATGAAAAGAACCCTGGCCAGGCGTAAAGACCTCTGCATATACTTACTGACTGCCTGAATTTCATCAAGTACCTAAAACAATCTGAATTTTAGTTTTATAATATACAGAAATCAAACAAAAATCATTGCCCTAACTCTTAAGACAGAAATATTGTGAGTTTCAAAGAGGCAATTCATAAGAAACTTCTTTGGGGAGCTACACTGATAGACGTAATCATTTTGCCTAAATATCCACCATCATTTTCTCTATTACTCTAGGGAAGGCAAGCTTCACAACTTCCACAACTGCATACTGGAAAAAATGGTCTCCATGGGGCTGGTATACTGAAACAAAAGAATAGCAGCATTCTTTTCCCAGTCATCTCGCTTCCTCATCTTGTCTACTAGGGAATTTTAACACACTCACAAATGAAATCCTGGCATCTCAGTGATTAAGACACACGTTTCTATGATTAACTCAGTTAAGATACACTGAAAAGCTCTGTGAATGTGAATACATAGCAGTGGAAAGTGGTTGGCACTTCTGTTGTCTAAACAAAGTAATAACTGCAGCCCTCAAACAGATGCATACTGAACAGGAAGAGAATGTCTGGAAACAATTAAGATTATTTTAATCAACACAGATAGCACCAAGCAAATCATGTTATAACAGGTTTCTGCATCATTCTTATAACTCTCATTTACTTTAAGAGACACTACCTTAGTTTTCTTTTTTTTTTTTTTTTGAGTTGGAGTCTCACTCTGTCGCCCAGACTGGAGTGCAGTGGCCGCTTCCGGCCACCGCAACCTCGACCTGCTGGGCTCCGGCGATCCTTCCGCCTCAGCCTTCCAAGTAGCTGGAATTACAGGCATGTGCTACCACGCCCGGCTGGTTTTTTGATTTATTGTAGAGATGAGGTCTCGCTGCCCAGGCGGGTCTCGAACCCGCGGGTTCAGGCAATCCACTCACCTCAGCCTCCCAAAGGCGCAGGATTACAGGCTGAGCCACCGAGCCCGGCTCTACCTTAGTTTTCAACGAAAGATAAAAGCAAGCCACATTGCATACAAATAATAAAATTGCTTCCAAATCCACCTCTGAGAAACATACAATATTCTAATTTATTTTAATAAATCCATTGTTATTGATGAAACCAAAGCATTATGTCACATTGAATATTATGCACAGATTACATGTATGTCCACAACTGAAATGATAATAAATTGTCATTAGTAGAAAATAGGCATAACATTCATACTTAGATCTGTATTAAAGTAAAAAAGCTGCTGATAGATAGACCACAGTTCTGCTCTTAAATTGAGGTGCCTAATAATCTCATCAAGGTCCTGCATTATTTGTAATAGCTGTCGTTCTGCCCCCAGTACCTTTTCTCCCATAAAAACTTCCATCTAACTGAAACTGTTTGGAAACGAGACCAGAGGTAATTGCTTCAAATCTGGCCGTTGGAGGTTCTAATCTTAATTCTGGAATAAATTGGTTTAGACCTCATTTAAACTCAGATACATTCAGAGATATGTGTGGATTATCAGAGACTATCATATGTCATGCATACACACACACACACACACACACACACACACATAAAACAGGCTTTAGACCTAAGTAAATCAGCTGTATTCAAGTATTTTGATAGAATTAGTTATTTTATAGAGATAATGGTAAAATGAAAGAAAATTATGCCAACATCAAGCCCTCAGGATTGCTCTATAAACAGAAAGCATAAGGCCAAAAATTAAAAGAAAAAATTAAATTAGCCTAAGTTAATTTTAAAATTTTAAAAGTTGGGAAGCTGATGGTCTTTGTTAGCCCTTTCTCAGAGAATTTGTAAATAAAATTCAGAATTTTTGCATATAAAAATTATCAGTTTTCTGAAATCCAAATAACATAATTGGTTTGCGAATGGGTTTTTCAATGGTAAACTAGGTGGGATAGATACAGTCATATTTATTTAAAATAGGAAAAAAAACAACACCTTTTTGCTTAAAAAATAATAGGTCAATCATATCTATACTTTGGTTCAATTTTTTTCCAAAAGGACAATAAATTTTCATAAAACTAAGTTTCATCACAACATTGTGGTTTTTCTCCTGAGTTGCAAAACAGAAACTAGAAATAGAGCTAAGGATAAGGGTAGGAAAAGGTCAGGGATAGATCAAGGTACAAGTACAGAAACAGAGACAAGAGACAGAGACAGAGATGGCAGTTACTTTCCATAGTACCTTTGTATCGACCATGAGAAGGGCACAAAGTTTTAAATAGGTTAAATTTTAGGAACAAAATCAGAAGCTACAATGTAGAATCTCTTACCCTGAAAAACTCTTTAGTGGAGCCAGAGTCTAAAGTTCCATAAGCAATTTCTGTTTGCTTAGAAAGATCCTCAGCACTTTCGATGGGAGACACCATCCTCTCTACAGTCAGGAAGGCAGCTAAGTTAGCCGTGTAGGAGGAGATTATGATCAGGGTAAAGAACCACCACACACCTCCAACAATGCGCCCAGAGAGGGATCTAATAACAAGTATGAAATGGATTTGTAAAGTGAAATGAATGACCTAATAAAAAACAAGTTAGCAATATTATGCAAATATTGACTTACAGGGGAATATTTAATTTTATACTTTTCAATATATAAGCTAGTTCATGAAACCAGAAATTACTTAATATTTTGGGCAAAAAGTGCAGATTAGCTAGATTTAATGACATATTCAGAAGACAAAACTTCAGATTTCTGGGATTCTTTCATATTATAATGCCCAAATAATTTATGATATGAAATCCCATAACAAAACAGTTTCAAGAAACATGCAAATAATTGATCCACTACTCATACTAGTTTTTCCACTCTTGACACAAGTAAATATGAACAAAAGAATCTAAGATAATCAGCAAAACTCATAACAATGCAAACAAAATCGAAAATTAAAAGCATAGTATGCACCACATATATAACATTAAACAGTAAAGAACGATTTGAAACCCTTGATGGAATGCTGTACATAATTAAAGAATTTGAGGAATACCAACAAACCAACAAAACAATGATTTTCTTTGTTGTCAATACCCTCCCTTTAATTCAGTCAGTGAAGTTCCAAAACCCCCCAAAAGGGCTCAAACTTTCACTAGGTTTTTTGTGTGTGTGCAAAACATAGGTATTAGAAACAGTACAGGAGAGAAAACAAGAAGAAAAAATGATACTACAAACAAAGATATAACACAAAATATAGTTATTAATGAATAAAAATCAGGTGGCTTCAGGGAATGAACTGCTATGACCCTGTTCCTTTGTGTTTCCTGCTTAAAAAAGAAAACTCAAAGAAAATAAATTAGACATTAAAAAGTTTGCCAAGATAAAAATTTCTAGCTTGAAATATAATAAAATAACAATACTTCTGCATCATAAATTCTTACATAATATACTTTTTAAAAGCATAATGGAGTCCCAATAATGTACTTTAAAACCTAAAGTAGATAAATATAAATATATGGATACAGAAAAAGATCTATACTGTATTATTTTAAAAGATTTGAATTAACGCTGCACATAATTAAAGAATTTGAGTAATATTAGCAAACCAATAAACGATTTTCTTTGTTGTCAATAACTCTGCTATGTCTGATAATTAGGCTTGCTGGAATGAAGAAATTACATTTCTAAAAGTTTAAATTATAAAAATTTGCCAAGTATGACCTAAACTAAAGCTCTTGGTAATTAACACAAAAAATGCACCCTTTAGTAAACTAGGTCAAACTCTTGAGAAATATTTATAGAATAAACTACTCAAGCAGATTAGCAGAATGAAGCTAATCTAAAATAAAATATTTTTTGGATAAAAGGATCAGTTGTTAAAATGAGAGAGAGAAATAGCAATGAAAAACAAAAAGTATATACATAAGAGATTTATCAAAAATCTATAGGAGATACAAAAATAGTTAAATAAGTATGATAGGATGAAAAAATGAAACACTTCTCACTTACATTCTGAAAAAGATATTAAATACAATTTACATTTGGAAAATTCCTTATGTAGACACAAGCACTTTTAAAATGTTCACTATTTATCCAGTAACAATGGGAGACATAATTATATGACACATAACCTATATTTAAGAGGGCAGATTCAGTACCTGACTGCTCATGTCCCTAAAACAAAAGCTGATGGCATGGCAATTGCTATAGACTCTAACACTGCATATTAATTTGCAATATGTTTAAGAACCATTTTTATAGGTCATTCTGTTCCAATTGTAAAAATTAAGAAAAGTTAAAGACATAGATTGTCCTCTATTCCAGTGCTTATATCAGATTTAATGAGATTAAATATGTCAATTGATTTTAAACGTATAAGAGATCTCAAAAATTACTGGACAATAAATCATTCAAAACTGAAAGATATTAAAGCAGTTTATTATTCACTTAATTTTAAAACTCAGACTCTAATTCTGTTACCCAGGCTGGAGTGTAGTGGCATGCTCATGGCTACCGCAGCCTCTGCCCGCTGGGTTTAGGGAATCTTTCTGCCTCAGCCTTCCAAGTAACTGGAACTACAGGCTTGTGCCACCACACTTGGCTAATTTTTTTGGTTTATTTTACAGACAAGGTCTCACCAAGTTGCCCAGGCTGGTCTTGAACACCTGGGCTCAGGCAATTCTCTTGCCTCCAGCTCCCAAAGTGCTGGTTTTACAGGGATGAGCCACTGCACCTGGTTACTTTTAAGTGTTTTAAAGTATCAATTAATGCTTCTCAAAGAGTTATAGAGAATATTTATGCAGAGGAGCACATTTAATTTTATTTTATGATGGACAAAAATGATTTCTATAATTAAAAAGGAAACTTTCACCTCTTATCATCTACACTGAAGTATATAAATGTACACATGCCATTTTAGTACTCTATTCAATAATTATGTAAATGACATACATACTTTTTTTATACTAATTTAAATCTTTTAGAGTTGGGGGGAAATCCAGAAGCAAATAGGAGAATTAAAAAAATCTTTATGGCATGCTGCTCTCATGTCTGAGGTTTTATTCTTCACAAAACTATATCTTATAGTTTAAATATTCTAAACAATTTCAGACAAATGACCAAGTCAATTAATTTAATAAATCATTCTAGATTATAACTTAAATGTGTTCTATTAACATTATTAATATAGCTCCATATACTGTTTTACTGGGAAAAGTTTGCCAAATATTTAATAAATTTTTTTTATTTTAAAAAAATTTGTAGAGACAGGACCTCTCTATGTTGCCCAGGCTGGTCTCAAACTCCTGGACTCAAGTGATCCTCCTGCTTCAGCCTTACAAAGTGCTGGGATTACAGGTGTATGCCACCATGCCTAACATATATTTAAAAGCATTTCTAATGTGATCTGTACATTTCATCCTTTTTAAGAAAGATAATAAACTCTTCTATTCTTTTAAACTAGAGTAACCACCATTGCTTTCAAAAAAGATGAGAGTTTTCTTTATCAAAAATGATTAAATTTGCCAATACTAGGAATTATGTTCAATTTTTACAATTAAATATTACAGTTTTATGTAATATAAAGTGAAAGTTATATACCTCAATTTTTTTAATAAAATGATTTTTTCTCATGTATATTCTAAAGGAAAAATATCAATCAATAGCACGAAAGAATATGCTATCCAAAATCTATTTAATCTAACAGAAAATAAAAATTATTATATATGAAATTGTAGTGAGACATGACTCATGAATGAATTCAAAAGAACAGAAAAAAATATCTTGTTTTGGACATAGCCTTGATAAAAACACAAGTTATCTATAGGTTATAATGGATCCTAGGATAATATAGATTGTTGTGCCTCGATGTACAAATAGTTTTCCCACTCCTTAACAAATACTGGATACCTACCTATACAACTACCTGCAGAGCCACAGGGCATCTATAAGAAAGCAGGTCAGACCTCAGGGTCCATCTACATGAAGTAGGACCAACATGTCCCACTTAATAATGAACTCCCATACATTTCTCCCTAGTTATCCTAAAGGCAGAGCATAGTTTATTTTACCCCAGTATAGTGGCCTTACATCTCAGAACTAGGGTAACATTATACTTCAGGGACCTTCTTTTAAAAGATTAACTATTTCTTTATTATTTCATGGACTAGAATGTTGTCTAAGACTCCAATTTGGTTAGAGGCTTTTTTCCTCATTTTTAGAATCTTCTCTTCATATTTAACTTAGATCAGATAAATTAAATACAGAGATGAAACTATGAATCTTTTCTATTTTGTCTAATATATGGGTGTATATGCACACACCTAATTTCTAATACAGTGTAGTCCTATAGAAAATCCACAGGGAATCTAATTGAAGTAAGATTTTTAGATCCATATAATTCAAAAACATGTAATTTTTCATCAAGATGACTATTGACCTACTCTCAGAGAAGTAAATAAGTGTTCATTCCTACCTACATATTGTATTTCCTTTATCCCATGGGGTGGAATATACTAAAACAATTGCAAAAGACACAAATATTTGAGACTCTCATATAGCCTTATGAAATTAATCACTTCTTATTCCTCAAAGTGCTCAAAACTAACAGTATAATAAAATAGTATCAGGAAAGGCCTTTGCTTCACTAGTTGTTAGGTAACCCATAGAAGCAAAGAAGAGTAATTGAGCCCAAATTAAAATGTGCCAGTAGATTGATATCATTTAGTCTTCAAATGTTAAAGTAATCACACTAAATCAAGTATTACATATGCCTCTAAAAAGTCAAATGTGACTATTGTTCTTACTCATGTTTGTAACATGATTAAAAGAAATATGAGTTTTGCGACAGATTTATTATAATTAGTCATTCTAGTGCAAGAAGAGGTATATGAGTCTACTCCATGATGTGTGTGTATTATTATTCTGTATTGGCACAGGTTCCTCTCCACATATTTCTAGATAGTTGGGAAATATGATATCATGTTTTCCTTTTAATCCAGCAACCTAACCTTGAATTTTATACTATCTCTCATATACCATTTCCATAAGCTAAAAATGGGAAAATAAAAGAAATGGGATGTGTGTCAATGACATTTTATCTAACAAGGTGTTACTTTTTCAGTTAATAATTAATGTTGCCCATTTTCCCATATACAGGTCTGTGGATCCACACACAGATGACTGTAAAATGAGAATATGCAGCAAAAACACGGTACCCCTCCAAGAAGGCATGGAATGAGAGGAACCTTATGCATTTTATAGCCTCTCCATGGTGTGTATAATTTCACCAGAGAAATAAATGATCAACATTCAAAGAACATTGCTCAAATATTTCACAGGCTTATGCCGATGGTAAAAGTATGTCCTTTAAGAGTCAAACTAGTTGGACGGGTAGTCGGCAGCTGATTACTTCTTGGGAGTGAATTCATAAACACCATGAATATTCACTTGAGATATAAAATGCACAAAGTTGAAGTAAATGAGTAACCAACCTTGGCGAAATATCGCATCCTTGCTGCATAAAGGCACCCAAGGAAAACCAGAGACTATTAAAAATCCCAAATTCATTAGTTGATTCACTAGTTTGTGTTTCTCTTCCATCTTCAAACTCCTCAGTGTGCCACTCGTAGGGGCTAAATCTGCTGACCAGGAATAAAACTACACTGACCCCAATGTAGGCAAAAACAATGCACATCCAGATCTCATAGGCTAAAGGATCAAGAAATGAAAACACTCCTGGTTTGGACTTCTGAGGCTTCTTGATCATGATGGATATTCCAAGGCTCATAAAGGGCTTTGAGAAGTCAATCACCTCTTCTCTCACAAGGGTGATAGTTAATGGAGCAATTGCAATATCAGCTTTCTGTAAGGGAAACAAAGGAAAGTAATAGTACCTGGAGTCATTGTCAGAAATGTATTATGGTTACATCACTGGATCAAAGAGAAGGGAAAGGAAATCAGAGAAATGGCAATAATTATCTCCCTGGCTGAGTATCAGCAAAGAATAAACAAAGAACAGCTTGTTACCCAAATATCCCAGCTTTTTATAAACACATAGTATGCCAATCTGACTTGAATATGAAAATTACACATCTACACTGCAGCTATGACTTTGCGGCATTTGGACACTATATATGGTCCATATGTTTCAAGACAGATGAAATGCCTGACTCTTAATCTACATATTTACTCTGGCTTCAAACTCAATCTACTAAATGTTCACAGATAAGATAGATAGTATTCCTAAATTAATGTAGAAAATCTTCAACCTCAGACAGAGATACTTTGTATGGAGGGGAGGCATTCTGTCAATGTCAATTAAAATGACTAAGCTTTATCAATGAAAAGAGCTATACTTACCCCATATACAAGCTCTCCAACCATCCCATTCCAAATTTTCGTGTCTGCATCCCTGGCCCCATACTTGCCATCCCCAACAATTGTCAACTTGTACTTGAACCCACAATGTTTGGCGATTTCTGCAGCCAAGTCAACACAATAACCCTCATAGCGCTCATTGCCTTCAAGCATTTCATGATTTTTCTTCATCATAACATATGGAGATTCCTATATGGAAAGACTGTGCTTTAGAAGCTTAAAATATCTGTGTTAATTACATATTCTCATTGATTAAAATCTTCCAGTTTAATAATTACCTATTAAAGACAATATAGAATACAAATGATGGACATTAGAGAAAAAAAATAAGCATAATGTTTCCTCCAAAAGTGTTTTCAAATGTCTATCATTATATAAGATGGCTTATATCTAACCATGCCAGAGTGAACAATATACTCAAAATCACAAACTATTGATATGTCCTCTAGTCATGTTTCCAATTTCTAGAGTTTAAAACAGAAAAATGCTGCTCAACATCTATTTTATTCAACTCTGAATTCACCACTCCCTTATTCTATATTAAGGTTATTCTGATCCTGAGAACCAGTATTCACCCAAAACCCTGTGTCCGTGCTGTCCCAAGGATAAGGTTCATGTAAGAATCAGGTTCATGACCAGTGATACACAAACAGAAAAGATCATTGCCATGGTGATGTATTGATTCTACCCCCCAGGCTTCAGGTCTCACTTCATCTGTGAGATGCAATATCCTAGAAAGTTGCTACAAGGTTAGCCAGAGTAACTTGCCCTGTAAGCATAAGAAAAATGAAAACTTTTTTAAAAGATTCAATATAGTCCAATATTCTCCACTGGAAAGTGGCACCAAGAATATTTGGAGTCTAAGGAGATAGTTACCGTGAATGACATGATAAAGGCAAAAATCCACAAATGTCTAATTTGTACTTATTATGAGATTTCCAAGTGCCTGCCAATGTTTTTACTCAAATTCCTTACTGACCTGTTTATATTTGCATCTTAATATTGTTAAAATAAAGAACTCCACAAATTTACAACTTCACTGCCAAAGTAAATTTGTTTTTAAGACAAAACCCAACAAAATTGTATTGTCACAAAATCATGTCCTATAATGAATCCCGTTTTCTCCATTTCATTTCACCAATAGCTTGTCATGATGAACCACACCTCTTTTCCATCTATCCAAAGTCTGGATGCTCAAGATCCAGTTCAATTTTGCCTCATTCATTAAATATTCATTGTTTTTTTTAAACTAGCTATGTGTCAACCACTGTTGATCATTTTTTCATTACAAATAAAGTCAAGTTGAGATCATTATGAAATCCTGTAACAATTGGAGAGATAGCATTTACCCAGTATTGTGTGAGAAGGAAAGGGGGAACAACACAGAAATATGAGGAACAATCTTTTAAAAAATGTAGTTTATTTAGAAAGTGAATTGAAGAGAGAGAAAGAAAGAGGGGATTCACGTCCCCAAGGGAGGGGAGGGGGCCAAAGCTTAAGAAAACGTGACCTGGCCATAGCTCAAAGAGCACATGGCCACACCATAGTTTAGTTTAATAATTACCTGTTAAAGACAATATAGAATACAAATGATGGACATTAGAGAAAAAAATTAAGCATAGTGTTTCCTCCTAAAGTGTTTTCAAATGTCTATCATTATATAAGATGGCTTATATCTAACCATGGCAGAGCAAACAATATACTCAAAATCACCAACTATTGATATGTCCTCTAGTCATGTTTCCAATTCTTAGAGTTTAAAACAGAAAAATGCCACTCAACACCTGAGGAACACTCTTTAAGACTTTCCCCAATTGTTCACTGATATATGCACCAATGTATGAATAATCTGTCAAGCTAAAATTTTAACCTTTCTTTAAGATAATAAGGAAGATTTTAAATGCTTTAGCTAGATCTTATATATTCCTTTTAACAGAGTAAATATGTAGCAAATGATTAAAACATTGCAGAAGCAGTACAATATTAGTTATTATCTTAAAATATAAAAAGCAACCTTCTCTGGCAGATATTTTCCATCAGAGAAAATGAAGTAAAACATAGGAATATGTAGCTGATTACCAAAATTGTAGTGACAACAACAGTTTTATTCTCAAGCCCAGAGGTGTCATTTCCAGAAGGCAGCTCAGTAAGAGTCACAACCATTTTGTCCACTTCACTCCAATAGCCAATCTGGAAAAGGTTACAGCAGACAGACATATGGATAAATGATCTTTCTATTAGCAAAATATTCAATTATTTTCAAATTCACATCTGAATCTGAAATTAGATTCACATTAACTGGGCTTCTTCTAAACAGAGATGTGTCTTTCATATATGTGAATCTAATAAGAATAGAAATGAACTACAAAATAATTCTTAAAAATTGATTATCTTTCCATTCACACTTTTAATATTCTCTAAAAGTATTTGTTTAGGAGTGATCATATAGATATGAATACAATCGAAACAATGGCATTTCAGCCACAACAACTAAAAGACAGATGTTGAATTGAACAGTTTCATGCATATTTGTACAATTTTTTGTCTTCTGAAACGTAAACCTTCAGCAATAGTTAATTTTTCTTATTAAGTACTTTTTCTACTTCAGTCTAAAAAAGTTAATTTTGAGATTGTAATACAATGTTACTTACCAGGAATAAACAGATGTGATTTAGAAAAAAAATACAAAAATAGATCTGTTTCTGGAAGTTGTTAAACTCTATGTGAATACACATCTCTAGAATTCTTGGAAGAGGGAGATAATAGTTTAGCTAACTCACCTCTTCACATAGAGAGAACTGCCTATAAATCTTTAAGGGTTTACCTTCCGGGGCCCATTAGTTTTGAGCTCCATGATGTTAATTGTATAGTTTATTCTTTTTCCGTTCTGGTCAAACTTTATGTTTCCTGAGAGACCTTCAACTTGAACCTAATTAGGAAATGAGAAAGGAGCAGAGTTGTATACAATTACTTCAACCAAAGATACAAACTAATCCGAGAGTACAGATTACACTCACTGGGCTCAAGTCAAGACAAAGACATTGGTAAGTTTTATTTCACTCCTCAACCTACCTTTGTGTTGTTAGAAAAACAAAAATATTGCCTGTACGTCAAACATAAAGAATTAGACAAGCATGACAAATTCCACTGGGGGAAAAAAGTAATGGGATGTGAAGTCGCATTAATGGTCATTTTGAGTGACTGACCTGTTTGAGAGCCCTTTCTATTTCTACACCTTGTCCCCAGGGGACTGCTGGGTTTGCCAGACAGTCTCCTGCATTCCCCCTTCGGGAGATTTCAATTCTCTGCTTTCGTAGGTTGCGGAAGGCCTCAGTCATCACTTGGACAGCATCATAGGTCAGAGCAGAAGTATACTGAAAGGGATCACATATATTTCATAAGAATGGGAGACAATTCAGGCACTCATTGCACACTGGTAATCAAGACTGTAGTTGCCCACCACACAATACCATATAAGAGTTCAATAATTCAAATAATCCCTGCATCTAGAAATCTAAGAATAAAAGAGAAAACATTGGGGCAGATTATTGGAATTATAAGACGTGCTCTTGATTCTATACATTTTTTATTATGTTAATCGTATAGCTGTTTCAAGTGAGACCCTTTTCATAATAATTTTGTTAATTTTTTCTAATCTGTTTCTTATTACAGACTCCTTTTGTGGCCTGCTATGGTAATATATAAAATTATCAAATGAACAAATACATATTTCTTCACTTCCTAATGAGGGATTCATTTGTCAATATGGAAAGAGTATGGATTAGTTTCAGGATCCTTAGTCTCTAATTCAACTGTGGTCATGCTCACATCGATCTGAAGTGATCTTAGGGGTGTTTATTTAAGTTCATCTAGATGATTCCAGTAATCAAGTAAAAGAACCACAAAACTTCATGACTTCTATGCCCCCTTCATGCTTCAACAGTCTATGATAAATAATATTGGATCTCAACTTGTGGTACTCAGATCCTAATAGGACAGCAGGATTATTACAGAAGCTAGGGCAAAGCAGATTAATACTACATGTGTACTATGCAGCGTCATTGGCATGTACATATATTACCTCCTGTAAAATGTATGCTGCTGCTGTTGTTAATGACAAATTACAATTTGACATAAAAGTTTTACTAAATGCAGAGAACATTTCTGTCATTGAATATTTTTCAATCTATAAGTACCCAAAGTATCATGAAGCTGGGGAAGAAATTCAACACTGCTGCATACTGATTTTATGACACTCTAAGTTCTCGACCACAAATCTAAAATGGGCACCCAGTATTCCCAAATAATCTTTCTCCATTCCTTAGTAACTTAGATCTTCTACACTCAAAATGACAATTCCATATCTTTTTAAAGCTTCTCTAACTACTCACATCACCACATGCTTCTCGTCCTCTAAATTCCTGCTAAAAATCTTGCCTTGTATGTCATAGAGAAAAGAGAAGTCATCCAACCACAAAACTACAAAGCTCCCCATACTCTCTTTCCCTCCTGTGATGACAATGTCATACTCCCACCTCCAAGCTTCCTCTTCAGCAGTGCATTGATGTTCCTCTGACCTTAAGGACATCGTTTCTACAATGACACCCTCAATACTTGCATAAACCTTTTTCTCTCTCTCCTGGATCATCTCTATTAGCAATTTAAGTGCTCTAATTTCACCTACCACAAATATTTCTTTTACAAATACAGTATTCTATAATATCCATGTACCATTAAAAATTATATCACAGATATTATTTTAAATCACATCTACTTAAGAAAAGACTTCTTGAAGCAAATGAAAAATATCACTTCAGGATATATGTGTCTCACTTGTGAATTTATTTATATTCTAAAGGAAAAAAACATTGATTAATTTGCTCTCTAAATAGCAATCCATTCATTGCCAACATAATTCTTACAATAATGTCCAGGTCTCTGAAAAGGAAATGGAACCTAAATAGAATATTTAAAGTATTGTAGTTTGTATGAAAAAATTATGATAATAGTTAAAAGCCAAAATTTTCATTGAGTCAACTTTATCACATTAGTAGGAGAAATCTATAAAGCCATCTATTCCTAAATGTGTTAGAGTTCTATAAATGTTGGTGAACTACATTAAAAATATGACTAAGTTGAGTGAACTAAAAGCATTTATATCTATGTAGCATATTATTATTATGATTCAGAGCATATGCACACTAAGAAGAAAATCCTTTCAACCTTTTCCAAATGCTCAAATCAAATCAAATCTTAAGTCTATAACCATTTTAAATTAAAAGTCACAATGATAGAAACACAATTCTAGGCTTAGAAAAAATCAACTACTTCTGTATCCAGAGTTCCTTTTTGTTTATGTTCTGCATAAATGGCTCATTTATTTTTTCTAAATAAATATGTTCACATTTTTTATTTGGATAGTTAAATATTTCAATTTTATTCTATCGTTCATTAAACGCAATGTAAATTAATTTGGAGGGAACATGATGGAAATGTAACTATTTCTTTCTTTCAAAACAAATGCTTCATCTCTGCCCCAATGTTTATGTTCTGTGAAATCCCTCAGCTGAGTTGGAAATTTATATTTCAGTGGGGGGCCATTCTTTTTAGTGCTATAACACAATTACATCAGATCCACACATCAAGAAGAAATCTTGGAAATTGTTTTTATGGTCCATTTTCCAAATGAGCTTCTTATTTCCTTTTTTAATGTATATTTATTGAGACAGTTTTCAAAAGTAAAATAAATATGCATTTTAAGCATGACTGTTAAGTCTATTAAGTCATCAGACAAACCATTCAATAATATATTACTGTACATTAATATGAGAAAACAGTATTCTGACACCAAAAAAATGGGGGAGGGACATGAAAGGAAGTTCTGAGTACATCTCAAATTTAATGAATATAAAAGAGAATAAATAGGCTATAGTATAAACTTTTATAGGCTATCATAATGACAACACCTTTTCCTAAACATGTTATCCACACTATATTAAAACAGAAAAGTTATTCAAAGAAAAAGTACTAAACTTTAGATACTGTGAAAGCATTACAAAATTTTCTATGAACAGCCACTTTTCAAATTTTCTTTGATATTTGAATTTATTTGAGTATAGTTTAGAAAGCATTGCATTTAGATTCAGAAGACAGAGCTCAAGCTCAGATTTTACTATTTACTGCTCTATTACGTTTGGCAAGTTAATTAAAGTATGTATTAATGTATAAGGGTTCTTAAGAAATCAGAGCAATGCCTCTTCTATGTCACAGGAGTATTGAAAAGGAAGGTGGGAAAAAAGAAGGAATTCATGTTTACCTAGTTATCTTTGTAACAAACCTGAATTGAATAGTTTTCTAGTAAGTTCTTAAAAATAAAAAAAACCCTGTCACAAATATCTTTATTTCGATTTTACAGGTAAAAATTCCAAGTTATAGACTTTTATTTTACCCAAGGTCACAAAAAATACATGATAAAGGTGGAATTTGAATGCAGATCGCTGTGGTCCTGGGCTAATGAGGGTGACTGACTGTTCTGCTTTGTCTGGAACTGTCCTAGTTTTTCAAGAGAAAGTCTTAAGTTCCAGGAAAACTCTCAGTTATAGACACATTAGAATAGTGGGTCATTTAATTTGGTAAGTACTGTATCAAATAAGTGAATGTATAGTAAATGAGAAGCTTGATGAGTTGTAAAATATGCTAGAAATGTAAGTTACGGAACAGTAGTTTGCTTTCTTTTTTCATTTTATTACTGTCTACCTTGGTATAAAACTAGGCTGCTTTTACAGTGCTTGAAAACCACTATCCTGCTCCACAAAAACAGTCCTGTGAAACAATAAGCTCAGAAAATGATGTTTATATTGACATATCATAGGCCCTGAAAAATCCCACAGTAACAACTACAGTTTAACTTTGTTAAATCAGCATTGCTTAACCTAATTCCCATTTTTGAATTTCCTTAATACCAATTACTTTCCACAAAAAATAGTGCTTGTGTACATAATTTAAAATGTTACAAGTTTTACAGCCTGGTAAATTTTATAAACTCATTTGTAAATAGCACCAATAATTTAGTTAAATACAATTATTACACATTGAATGATATTTCTCTAGAGAATCTTACAAAACATTAATTATCAATTTCTTCATTTTACAAAATAATTATCAACAGAGCCAAAAATGATGAGCTCTAAGATAAGAAAAGTAAACATAAACATTTTTAAGGAAATCTTTCTTTCTTTAAGATTGCCAATAATGATCAACAATCAAATAGAGTCATAGGAAAACAGAATAGTATGAGGAAATACCTTGTACACTTAAAAGTATTCACTACTCCTAATTTCAAATTCAACTGCAGTCCACCCTCTGGAAAAGAGCTGTCTGTGATAAGGTCATCTTTAATTTACTGTAAAGCATTTTGAACATCTGCCCTTTGAAACTTCACTGCATAAAGGCATAAAATCTTCATAAAAACTCAACATCCTTGGTAAGCACACAAACTGTATTAAATTTTCCAAGGGTAAAAAGAGAGCTATTTTGGCAAAAAAACAAAATTAACATCCTTTATTATTCTCTATGAATAATAAAAATAATTTAAATCAACTGTGAATAAAGACTTTTCACATAAAATAAATACATTAGAAGCAGCATATCTTTGCATAAGTTATCCAAACTGGCTACTGGCCTTGACTGAAAATCTTACTTAAAGATCAAGACTTTTATATTTAGAAACTTTAGCTTGGGTAAGAATTCAAATTTTCAGATAAAGTTTATCAGATGCACCAAGACAGAAAAACGATAGTCAAATCAAGGCATTTCCTGGTTTTGATTCAGCTGTAGGTAAAGACTTCTTTAAAAGCAGATCTTTTATTTGTTGATTACATAAATCCCTTTTCCTGATTCTTTTCCCTTCCTAGAAATCCTCTAACAAGATTAAAGTTCCTTATTTTTTTTATAATCTATGAAAAACAACATACATACTGTCCAGGATATCTTAGGATTTAATTTTGGCACCTGGAGATCAAAGATGTCTCAGTGCAATCTTTGAGAGATAGAGGAACTACCTAAAGTGTCAGAGAATCAGCAAAAGTTAACAACGTTCATGTATGTTTCACTGAGTGCTTAAGTTAGCACTTCACATAATCATAGCATTAGAGATTTGAGAAAAATCTTATAAATCACTTACACTTGTTCCCTTTGCAGGTAAAGAAATATGGAAATTAGATATGAGCCCAGATATCCTACATTATAATTACAAATATTAATAGTACAATTTCATTTTTTAATGGTGACATAAGCATACAATTTTTAATTAATTTTTGCAAGGAAAATGTATAATTTATAAATTTAAATTTTTAATGTATGGATTTATTTCAGTCATATGAACACTTTGAACTACAAAAATACAAGGACTTATGTCAGGCTTCTAGGTTGTGGTAGGCAAAATGCTTTATTATTAGGAATAGTGACTGTCAATCCATCAGCTGTGGTTTGGTTAGCTAAAACACTCAAGAAGCAGAATTAATTCTATCAGGCCACCAGGGTACTATTTAATGCACGATGCTAATTACTAGACTGAAAAAGATTATACTATTTTCAGACAGAGTTAATAACTCTCTTAGGATAGCAATTTAAAAATTTTGAGTCTATGTATTAAGTCGTTTCCTGGGTAAAATGAGATTCCTGTGGCAAAGTCATTATTTAAAGAGCCACACAAATATCAATCACAGATTATTGCCAGATTTTTTAAAACCGGTAGAACATCAAAGACACAAAAGCCAAATTAAGGTTATTATTTGACAAGGTAGAACGGATCAGTCATATCTTATAAGTTGTTAGAGACATCTAAAACACTACAAATTTGCCTAAAAATAGAAATACTTGTAAATTATTATTGAGTTGGAGTTTCACTCTATCACCCACTCTGGAGTGCAGTGGCAGGTTCGTGACTGAGGCGATCCTTCTGCCTCAGTCAGGAATGTACCATCAGGCCTAGCTAATTTTTTGATTTCTTTTTCTTTCTCTTTTTGTAGAGATGAGGTCTTGCTATGTTGCCAAGACTGGTCTGGAACGTCTGGGTTCAAGCAATCCTCTCACCTCAGCCTCCCAAAGTGCTAAGATTACAGGCATGAGCCACCACACCTAGACTGTACATTATTTTTGAGATAGTGGGAGCTAATATTTATACTGTGCCTCTTCTTTTTAAGATTGTTTTTATGAAAGGTAAAATGCCCACTTTAATTTTCCCATGTAAATTCAGGTGCTATGATGGATCAGGTCAGATAAGTGCAGTCAATTTACATTTCATCAAGTAAAATAACTCACAACTTTTCTGCCACAACTCACCAAAAGAATATAACAAATATGATGGTAAAAGTTTAAGCCAAATTTTATAACAATAATAATTTCATATTTTTAATTTCAATGATTTGATAATTTCCAGGTCATTCCTCTTCATTTTTACCAATATTTATTCTGTGTGCCTACTCCATGCAAACTCTTGAGTGAAATTTAGGGCTAGTAAGACAGAAACAAGGCAGACTGCTTTACAGAATCCTACTTGTAATTCACGAATATTCCTCTGCTGAATTTCTATCTGTATATTACATATGAATGGTCATGATTTTACAATTGTTATTTCATTGATAAGAAATTAAGAGAAACAGTTGATGTAGCAAACCCATCTATTTTTCTCTATCCCTGTGCCACCACCACAATTCAGACAACTATTGTCTCTTGCCTGGATTTTTTGTGATGTCTTCCAAAAGTTTCCCTGCCTCCACCTTCTTCCCTACAATATCTTGTCATCAGGCAGCCACAGTCATCTTCCTGCATCAGAATCATGACCAACACTCTCCTCTAGAGTTCCCCTATTGCTCTCAGAGTTAGACAACTCCTTAGCATGTCAAGAAGGCATACAAGCTCTGGGTCCTGCACAATTCTAGAGTATGATTTCTCAAGATTCTCTCAAAACTTCACTGCTCTACCTCTAGCCTTAAGGAAATATCTATATTTTCCTTGCACTGGGAACTTTACATGTTCTATTTTCTTTATCTGGAGCCATTGTCCTTTTGCTTTCTCCTAATTCCTACCTCTCCTATTGATTTCCAAGTCCATATTGCTTCCTCCAAGAAGCCTTTTCTTAACCCAGAGCAAGGATCAGGTGCTTCTTACAGGTGACACCACAGTACCTTTGCTTTCTTACATATATTAATTCAGAAACTCTTTATTAAATAATATTGTGTGCTAGACTTTATTTTAGGAGTTTGGGAATTATCGGTAATCAAATACACACAAAAATATGGCACTAACTCTCAAGCAGGAGGAGATAATTAACAACACAATAAATAAATGAGTTATAAACATAGTACACTAAAAGGGAATAATGGGGAAAAACTGGAACAGGGACATAACGATGGTGGAGCGACCACAGTTTTAAGCAGATGCCTACTACTGGCTTCCTTGAAAAGGCAGCATTTAAACAGAGATCAAAGAAGTGAAAGATTGCAGGAGACTTAGCCATGCAGATATTTAAGGGGACAACAGTTCAGAAGAGGAAATGGCCTGTGCAAAGGCCTTAATGTGGCTTGGTGCCTGGAGTGGTTAAGGAATAAGATGAGGTCAATGAGGCTGAAGCAGAGCAAGCTGGGATACCTAGAGATGAGACTCTATGGGACTGGGTATCAGGGCATATAGGGCTTCAGAGGCCACCAGGATAACTTTGGCTCTTACCTCAAAGTGAAATAGAAAGATATTGGAGTGGATGGAGCAGAAACATGACATAATCTAATTTACATTTGAAAGATACCACAGAGCTGGAAGATAACAGAAACAAGGGTGGAAGCAGGAAACCAGCTTGGGATAGTATTGACATAATCCTGGCAGAGAGAAGACAGAAGTTGATTTGAGTTAGGGTAGTAACAGAGGAAGTGGGAAAAAATGAAGCAAAACTAATAGAATTTTCTGATAGACTGGATATGGGTTACAGAGGAAAGAAAGGAGTCAAAGACATTTTCAAGGTTTTGGTCCAAACAACAACCGAAAGACATAGTTGCCATCAACTGGGTTGGCAAAGGATATTGAAGAAATAATTTACAAAGGGTGAGGAAAAGGTAGTAGTGGAGAATCAAAAGTCAGTTTGAATAAATAGATTTAAGATGGCAATAAGACAATTTCCATCACTGCTACAAAGTAAGTTCTGGTTTCTAGTCTGAGACTATAAATTCCTTGAAGGCCAGAACGGTGTCATTTCTCTGACAGCTAGAAAAACAGTGCCTGATGCAGGGTAGAAACTCAAGAAATATGTGCTGAATAGATAAATGAATTAATAAATGAATGAATGAATGAATAAATGTTGCCTCAAATTAGCAAATTGGTGAGAGCCAGATCTAAAATCTTAGTGCCATAATTCGAGCTATTTTTTTGTGTAGTATTTAAGAACAAAAGCATTTAAACATTGCAATTTATATTTGGTGTCTGCTAAAGTAGGTTAAATATTGAAACTTATTTAAGATCTTATTTGTATTTACTGAATAAAATGGTTTTTTTTTTTTTAGTTGGAGTCTCACTCTGTCACCCAGACTGGAGTGCAGTGGCCGCTTCCGGCCACCACAGCCTCGACCTGCTGGGCTCCAGCGATCCTTCTGCCTCAGCCTTCCAAGTAGCTGGAACTACAGGCACACGCTACCACTCCCGGCTAATTTTTTGATTTATTGTAGAGATGAGGTCTCACCAAGTTGCGCAGGTGGGTCTCGAACCCACGGACTCAGGCAATCCACTCACCTCAACCTCCCAAGGCGTGGGATTACAGGCTGAGTCACCAAGCCCGGCTTAAAATGTATTTTAATTAGAAAGCCATGGGAGCTACATTAACTTTTGGGGAAGACAAAAACTTTGAGATGTCATTTAGATATTACTTCCACAACTTGGTATAACTTATAACATTTCTAAAGCATAACTACATAAGGAATTTGATGTAATAACCTGTATTTTTACTAATTTTTATGCCTATAATACTATTTTTTATTGTAGACTAGTAAACCATGATTTAAATTATTAGGTAGTGTACTGGATAGAGCCAGTGACCCAAAAGACAACACCAAAGAAATAATCTCAGAGATTTTTTTGCTCTCTTTCCTTATGAAGATCATATATTGAAAATATGTTTCTTGTTTATATTTTAAGAATGCAATTTAGTCCCCTATAACATTTTTTTCTCTCTTTTTCTACCTATGGAAGCAGAAATAATCATGAAAGCAAGTTTCTTATAGTTACGGCCTTTTACATCTGTTGACAATTGTGGAAACTTACCTCTAACAAGTTCTACAACATGCCCTCCCACCCCCGCTCCCAAATATTTAAGATGTTGTAGCAGCAACACACATATAGTTTCTTGAATCTGTCATGCTGATGCATGACTGTATAGCTGTACATTTTGTTCTATCCCAAGCACCATCCCATATTTTTCTTCCTGCTCGACCATATGTAAAACCCTGCTCAGCGTCCATCCTGCAGAAAGCCTTCCTTGGTTTCTCTTCTACACATTTTCCTAATCATATGTAGGAAATTGGCATATTTTACGTGCATCCTTCTCTATTATATTTGCTTATTGATATGTTTGTCTACACCATTAGACTGGGCTCTCAAGGGCAGTATTCATACATGTTTTATTTCTTTTTTTATATTCAGTTCCTGGACCTGAGTTCCTGAGCCATACATGTCTGTGTTAGGATAAACTCCCATTCAGACAAATTTTGCCCACAGATTTTTCAGTAATTTTTATCAAGCTTCAAAGATTTCACAAAATATGCCTCTGGGGTGAAGGTAAGGGGATCACCAAATGTGAAAATTGGAATAGACCTTTGAAATTGACTGAAATACTCATTTTAGGAAAGCTCTGGAAAAAAAGAATTAACCTTTATGGGCCCCATGTTTCCAAAGCTGTGCTAAAACTCTTTGTAAATGCTATTTAATCTTCACAGCAACCTAGGAATTGATGGTGGCTATTGCATTATACAGAAAAGAACGCTGGACCCAGGATCAAACAGTGATCCAGAGCTTACAGTTTTGAAACTTGTTAGACTAAGTTCTTTGCCACACTCTACAATAAAGGGCCATACTGATCTCTCTGAAAATTGACAGAAGCAACTAAATGGGAGGACCTACGGAGGAAAAATGCTACAGCAGGAAGGGTCACTATGCGGGCTCTCAACAGAGTGAAGTCTGGCACTAGATTCTGGCAAAAATGTTAACAGAAACGTCTTGCCAAAGATCTCTCATACTTCCAATGTGCCTAGCATTTTGATGAAGACACATGAACTGGAATACTGATGTGACTTCTAGGAGAAAAACATAATTTCATTTTGCTTTCATCCTCACAGCAGGCAGCAGTAGGGGGCAACTGAATGACTAGTAGAGTATTCCAAAGGAGCATGCTGGTTCTTTTTGAGGGTGAACATGCATTCTTCATCAAGGAACTTATTGAAGGAACTTCCATCTCTGAATGGAAAGAAGTCTGAAATTCCACAGAATGGGATCAGCAGTTAGGTGTCTACTGGGTGCAGAAGGAGACACACCTTGGCACTAACAAAGGGTCTAGGTGTCCATTTGCCTTCTCAGAAGTCTTGTTATATGAAACTACATTATTAACGGCATAAATGCTAAATTTCAATCAAGAGCACCAAGCAGGGTGTCATCTAGTTTTCAGAAAAAAATAATTTGGAATTATTCTTTAATATCCTAGGAGATACTTTTCTGAAATTGACTTAAAATTTTAAAGATCCAATGTATGCACCCAAAAGTAGAGAACTTCACAATTTCTAAGCCTTACCTAGGACCAGTCTTATAGCCAGACACAAATTTGTAGTCAAGCAACCTCCCTATGCTGTACAACCAGACGTGACTGTGGGAGAAACTGAAATAGCACTGTCCCTGCCTGGTTCATATACAATCTTTATAATTCACAAGTAAAGAAATAATATCAGTGTACATATGGCAACTTTTTCAACTTTTCTTTTTTTTATAAATTTTTAGCTTCATAGGTAATGTATGCATCATGTCATGCTTCAAACCACTTATCCTTTAAACCACTCTAAGCCAGGTATTAATTTTAACTTGCTCTCAGTAAGTTTACTAACAGAAGAAATAAAATTTTTCTGCCAACATCAGAAGTATTTACTGTTTGGGGGCAAATATAAAGATTGTATATGTATACCCAATAAAATACATCAACTAAACAAGTAAGAACTCAGTATTGTCAAACCCATGGAGAACATATTGAGATCTTATTTTCTTTTTAAAGGGTCCCAGAGACTCAGCAGCAGTTATTTTACACACACACAAGCACACACACATATACTTATTGACAGAACTATCTATGAACTTTCTGCAAGTACGTTTTTTGAAGATTAGGAACAAACTGATGTCTTTTTAAAAAAAAGTTTATTTGCAGACATAATTTTCTAGTCAAATTGCCTCTTATTGTTCAGGTCTCAGCTTAAAATTTGCCTCCTGAGACAGGCCTTCCCAGAGCATGTGACTTAATCTAGTCTTGCCCATCCTGGCCCCTGTCATGTCTCTCAAGAGTTCGTGTTCTTTTCCTTCATGGCATATTGTCAGTGCTTATTGTCTGCAATCTAGTGAACTGTGGAGTGGACAAAATTCTTTGTGTTTACCATGAAAGTTCCTGATTCAGAATCTACTCAATAAAAATCCCAAATGGATAAATAAATGAATGAACTTGTTTATTATAAATTATCATAGGTGTGTAAGGAACTAGAAAACGAGACAGAAATACAGTAAAGCTCTAATTGTTTCTTAAACAAGTAAAATATGAAAAATGTATGCAGCAACCAATATGTCATACCTTGATTTGCGTGCTCTGTTACCTTTTTCATTCTCTCCTCTCTTTTTTTGCCCCAAGACCCCTCTTACCCTCACATAAGAAAAAAAAAATAGCAGAAGTAAAAAGCCAACCTTAATTGTAGTTGTGTGTGCTCCAGGGTATTCTTTTTCTTCCAGGGTTGACCATCTTTCTATAAATTTGGACACCAAGGAGTCATCATAGTCCACAATCTGAAATCCCGAGACATTTGCACCTCCAAACTGAATTTTTAATAGGTCTCCATCAGTAAATCCCTAGGCACAGAACACATTTATGTCACGTTTTTTATTTGGGAACCAAATACTATCTAACATTTGCCAAATAACCAAACATTTTTTAAAAAGTTTCTTTAATACTTTTCTTCCCATTTCACTTTTTCACTCCTCTCTCTTCTTTCATTCTTCTATATAGAATACCAATTTATTAAGATATTGTAATACTTAGATTGCAGTTTTATGTATTTCTAAGAATACATGAGAGATAAAAAGCCTACAGGAAATGTTCTGTGTATTCATCAGCCAATGCTTTTCACCAGCACCTAACACCATTTTTGACATCATAGTGAGTTCTTAGTCAATACATGTTTATTGATTGATAATTTTATGAAATACTCATGGCTGTACTTATATAAAAGTTCTCCATTTTACAGAGAAACTCTTCCATGGATAAGAACTGGATTTTATTTATTTGATCTACAACAGAGCACTACCTATGTGATTATAAATTAATAATAACACAAAAGCTATCTCTCCAAGAACTAAAACCTTGTAAACAAGTTATTCCTGTTTAAATTTTTCCTTCACTTAGTCAATATGAACATCTTCAAAATGAGAATGAAGGTACTAGATGACCAGTCATTATTTGAGAAAAATTCAACAATTTATATTAAGCCTGAATCTAATTTTATAGAATACAGCAAATTTTTTAAAGTGTACATGATACACTTTTATTGCTCTTTTTAAAAATCATTATTAGAATTAATTCAGTCATTACTAAAGCTGTCATGTGGCATTTACATTGATTTTAAACGCTGTGCTGACATGAATTCCATCTCAACGTGATGGTATAGTCTCTCAAAGATGAAAATCACAATTTCAATATGTCACAATTGTAAATATGTTCACATTATACTTATTTTTTATTATTGTACATAAAGGTTAAAAGTATCTTGAATTAAGTAAGAGTTCCCACAGCCCAAATTATGGAGAATCTGTTCTCTATTATTGATATTAAAAATATATCATTACATTATTACTTTTGTTTTTCTTGAAACTGATCTATCTCTCTGTCACTCAGGTTAGATAACAGTGGCAAGATTACAGTTCATTGCAGCCTCAACCTACTGGACTCAAGAAATTCATCCTGAGACTACAGGCGCATGTTACCATATCTGGTTCATAATATTATATTGCTTATCTGGGAGAGAGGGTAATTACTTTTTATTGACTCACAATTTTGTTTTTTACTTTTTTATAAAAATAATGTAAATAGTGCCAAAAAGTATATGACAAAAATCACAGATTCTCTGCTGTACCCACCTATGGTCCAGTTAATCTGCTTCAAAATATTCAATTTCAATATATTTGTTTTTCATGTATTTATCTCTGTACTTCTACATGATACACTTTTATTGCTCTTTTTAAAATAAATTATAGATATTTTTATTGAGTTTTTGTTTATACCAGATGAATATATAACTTGCTTATATGACCAAGCCATTTATCTCCTCACCCATTTTATTTATTTATTTATTTTTAATTTTAAAGATGTGGGGTACAATTCAGGGCTAGGTATACAAACGCTGATTATGCAAGTACCCTTGTTGATGAGGTGTGCCCCTCCCTTCCCTGGCTACTTCCCTCAACTGCCAATCCCACTCCCACCTCCCCTGGCAGTTTCCCACTACTGCCTATCCCTTTCTTATAGTACTGTGATAATTGTTCAAGGTCCGTTTATGAGTGAGAATATATGGTACTCTGTTCTTTGTTTCTGTGATAGATCACTCAGTATGATAGACTAAATCCATCCAAGTTCCTCACCCATTTTAAACAATGTTTTCTGTTGACCTTTTTGTAACTCTATGTGTTATTCAAAGCAAAGTCAAACAGTGTACTAGGATTTCTTTTTTTTCCGTTGAACATTATTCCATCCCAGTATTAGTAACTGTCTCATTTTTTTTTTTTTTACTATTAGAGACCTTTATATGTGTATTCCTAGTTGCTCTATGAAAACATTTCGTGTGTACATGAGTAAAGCTTTTGTAAAAATAAAATATTCAGACATATCAAGTAGTCTATTTCAATTTTTTCCTGAACATTTAATTTCTAAGTACCCCCTTCTGAATGCTGCAATTGTTTGGTTCCTTTCCATCTACTCTACAGCTAGGGTAACAGCTAAGGTGGTCCTTATACCTCTTTTCTGAGTTAAAATGTCCTGTTTCTTTGGTCACATTTCTTTTCTTTGACTTACTCCTTTCTTCTCCTAGAATCTCTCAATAGTTTCCTGGGATACACTGGAGATAAATTTCTTGAGACATTCGTGTCTGAAAAATAACTTTCTTCTACCGACACTTGGTTAGTATTTTGGCTCAGTATAGAATTTAAAGCTGAAAATCTCATCATCTGAAGCCACTGTCCCACTGATTTTTATTTTCTATTGCTCCTACTGAAAACATGTCATTTTAAATTCTCCTTCGTACGTGACCTGTTTCCCACTCTTATCCACCCACTGCCACCTGTCAGAAACTTTTAAAAGCGTCTCTTTATCTCTTCAATTCCATGATGCTATTTTCACTGTAAGTCTTTTTTATTTTATTTTTGTGTGTATTCAATGGGCAGACTTGTGAGATTTAGTACCATAAATTTTTCAAAATGTTTCTTTAATACTTTCCTTCCCATTTCACTTTTTCACTCTTCTCTCTTCTTTCATTCCAGAATACCAATTTATTAAGATATTGTAACACTTAGGTTAAATGAGTTTGGAGACAAAATTGAGAAAATCTTCCAGGTTATATAACAAAATGACAACACAAATATAAAATGGGGGAAAAAAAATCTAAGTCCTGATTTTTTTTCCTATTTTATATTTGTGCTGTCATTTTGCTATATAATCTGAAAGATTTTTCTCAACTTTATCTCCAAACCCATTTAATTTGTCATTTTAGTAAACAAAACAGATTAAATTCTCAGAGTTCTTCCTTATCTTCATATTTTTAAATAGCATTCTTTTCTCTTTTTTAAGGATAAGTTATTTTTTATTTCTCTGCAGGTACTGATTATAATTTTAGGCATTTTTCTCACATTCCGTGCCCTTTTCTGTGTATATTGCATTCTTCATGGCAAAGACGTTACTCAAATGCTAAGTTATGTTTGGCTTTTAAGGATAAAATACCAAAACATCTCTTGGAATTTCCATGTGCATGGATGAGATTTCTTAACGAGTATGCTTCACTGTAAGGTAGACCAAAAGGGAGGTTGAACAGCAGTGCCTTTTGTCTATATCTAGAATCCTTTTTTCTGGGAAATTTGGTTTCATCAGTCTTCCAATCTTCCGCACAAGTGTATATACTTGGCTAAATTCTTAGCACAAGATGGTGGATAGCAAATGGTGCGGTTCAAGGTTCCAAACAGAGACTTTCCTTTAAGTTGTTCTGTTTTTTTATCTCACATCTCTGAATTTCAAAAACTTCTTCAATTCATATTCTCTAGAAAGAAGTATTTTCAAGGGAGGGAATGGGTGTTTAGGGACTAGTACTTGTTACCTGGTTGCTTGAGTTGTGTGGAAAAAGTGCTAAGAGAGTCTAATCATTCCCTATGACCTTTGAAGCAAGTCCCTTGTACCAGGTGAATCTTCTGACTCATCAAGTTTCCTAGGCTCTAAGTTACAGGTACATTTTATTGGCCTATACCCCAAGTGCTTCCCTTGCTTTGGCCAATTGCTCAAAACAATAACCTTTCTAAGAGAATTGCCCTTAGATAATGGAAGCCATCCCTCATGGTCCTTGGTGAAAGACAAAATCTAACTGGAATCTAAGTACTAAGATTACTGCATTACCTAAAGTTGAAAGTATGGTGCAATCTATGCAATAGAGCTCCCTTAAGGATCAGACTACACCCAAATCTTATCCCAAACCACTTTCTCATTTCCTTTCTCCCTTCCCTGCCTTGCTTTTCCCACTTTCATACAGGTTACTCCTGAAAGCATTTACTCAACAATGTGTACATGAATAACCATGCCAGGCTCTGCTTTTAGAGACACCAGTAAGAGATTTCAGCTTTTAGCTCCACACGTCAGCTTAGCTTCCTGTGTCTTCCAGCTCTTCTAAGACTGAATGTCACAGGGATTCTACAGAAGGAACAGCCTTGCCCCTCTGCTGTATCCCACTCTTGCAGGCATGTTTAGTTTTATCTTCCATCTCTTTGTTATGCCACATATTCAATATTCATCCTTCATCTGCCTTGTGTCCTGAAAATTTCTGTCCATTTTGTATAGCTCTTAATGTTTCCTTTCCTATTTTCTGTTTACGATTTAATATAATTTTTATTTTTTCACTGTCATTTTACAATGGTTTTACTGCAAATGACTCTTTCAACTGAAACTTAGAATAAGGTCTTAAGCTGGCTTCAGTGAGTATCTTCCTATTTTCCTTGTAAACTTTTCAGTTTATGAAAAGCAGAATAAGAGGAAGAAGAAAAAAGAATTAATCACAGCAAGAAGTCCAGGGTTAACAATACAGATGGCAACAATTCATCAAATTAAAAGGGACACCACTTCTCTTGGAGATTTATTTGCAGAGATTTAAAATAGAAGGTAAGTTTTTATTAATAATATTTTAAAATCTAAAGTTTTAACATGGAGACACATAAAGTCATCAGCATTGTGGAATCACAACTTTCTAAATAATTAAATATATGAGTAGTAAGGTTGGAGAACCCTTACTACTTGGTTTCAACAATAGGCTATATACTTTTAAATGTTGTTATCAGGAACTTAATCACATTCTGTGTTTTAGAAACCTAGTCAGGTGTTCAGCAATTCCTGAGGAAATTAGTCAATAATAATGTCAGGATTTTTAAATCTTTTATAACTACCTACTTTAAATTCATTAAACACTGGACGGAGAAAAAAGGACATTCTCAATCACATGTTTGGAAAATAAAAGTTCTTCAAATTTGAGTGTCATTGCTCAATTTTAAATATCAGTTAAATTTCCAAGCATCTTCTAAGTTCTCAGAAATTGCAACACTATTCAGCCTCTTGAACTTATGGATTCACTAGAAGCTCCATATGGCTAAGAAAACAAATGTTCAGAAAGGAAAAAGAGAACTTAAATTCAGATAAAATATCAGTTGGATTTCTTCCCTAGAAGTATGAAGTCTGCATGAACTTTTTTTTCTCTTTTTGACTTTGGTCATTCAGATGCTTCTTTCCTTTTTCATAGCAGTAGATATCAGCTCTTAAATTGATGAGGTACCTTCTGTCATTATTTCTCAATGTTCCAATATAATCTTCTCCATCTGGATATTTTTAAAGATCACAGCTTTCAATGTGGCTCTGTGTTGTTCATCAAATGGCACGATTCACACAGAGGACTGACTGTCCAGGCTGTTCCCTGCACATAATGTGGTTTTGAAGAGACTGAATACAGAGCTTCATCTAGTTTAACTCTTGCTTCTCCTTAGAGATTCCATTAGGATCACCTTAATACACTCTAATGAAAAGTCCTAGAGAATTTTTATAGTAGTTAGCCATTCCACTGCCAAAAAGAAATTTTGCCATGAACAATCAACTTCTCCCACTAGTATATAGTTTTGAGATTTAATGTTCTAAGTTCCTGATACCACCTACTAGTGAAAACAATATTTATCAGCTCTAAAGTTGCAAGTTTTATTTTGTTTTCAATCTCTTTCTGTCACTGCTGAAATGATGTCTTCTGATATAACCATCTGATGTTCCAGAAACCATGAAATATATCTAAATTTGTATATAGTTGAAACTTTTCAGAGTTCTAGTATGCTGTTAAAAATAAGTCTCTGCTTCTCTCTCTTCTCCTCTTCTCACTTTTTTTTTTCTTGTGGTTGTGTGGAATGTGGGGTGTGGAGGGAGTGTGATCCTCAGTCACATACGATCATACTTATTTAAAGAACATAAGCCTTTGCAACAGTAAGGGCTTAAACAATGTTGAAAAAATAAATGGCTAGTGGTATTTCTAAATTGGCCCTGATGAAATCTAGGAGAGGGAAGTACAATTGACCACTCTGCTGTTTCAGTATAGTGTTATTTTGACAGAAATCATGGTGAAAAGTTATTGGCTATGGAAATGAATTTTTCATTGTGTTGCCTATATAGTAAGTAAGAAATCATACTCTCAGGTTTAATTTTTCACTAAGATATATTCTTGCAAATGTGCACCTATTTTAGTTACTATATATACTAAAAACTTGAAAGGAATGTGCTATGGGAAAAGTTTATAAATGACCATGAAAAGCAAGGAGAAATTTGAACAATAAAAATTTAAATATTTTTGAAAATTGTCCCTTTCTCAATATATAGTTTCTAAGACAAATTATTAAGCTTGTCAAATATTGTTCTGCAAATTCTTACATCAGCTATAATAGTAGGAAACTGATGAAATTATATAAAGTGAGAAGTAATTGTAAAACATAACTAATACAGAAAAATATTGTCACCTCTAATCTATCAAATACAATCACCTTATACTTTTTAAAACACCACTGCTAAATGCTCTTCATTCCAAATTAATTTTTAAATTAATAAGATAGCTAGTAAAATGATAAATACCAATTAATTCACCTACCAGATTTGCAATGATGTAGTGGTACCCTTTAACATGCTTTCCGATAGTAATAACCTAACAAAGACAAAGAAACAATTTTTTACTTAATGCAAATAGTATAAATGTAAAATTACTGGTATTATGATCTGATTCAGAAAAAAAAAAAAAGACTTACATCTGCTATGTTTTTTGAAGTTCCACAATGAGTCATTTTTGATAAAATATAAAATCTGGGTTATTTCTCCCAGAAGAAAGTAATAATACATTTTATGTTTATTAAATATTGCCTTTCAAGAAGTCACTAAACAAAAGTAATTGCTTCATTTCTGCCAGTAGTACAAATAAGGCCACAAAAATTTAAGAAACATGAAAACAAAATATGTTTAATCCAGAGCAAGTCATAATTTTATTAGTACAAAGGCTGTGTTCTTGCCTTTTTAATAAAACATTAAACAACCCAAATTGTTTAACGTCTGAGATTTTATATCTATATGTCTATATTCAAAGATAAACACAGTTGTAAAAGAGTGTTAAGTTTATAAAATAATTCTTATAGGAATATATAAAATAACATTTCTGTGCTAAAGACTTTGAAATGTTTATAAGTTCACTCAAATGGATATTATCCCCAGCTCTAGATAGCAAAGTATCAGAGAAGCTAATTCATCTCCACACATATGAATCAAAAATCAGTGATGAGATAAACACATAGAGCAAGCTGAGTGGTCATCCTGGTATTGCTCACAACTGTTTGGACATCAGTGAATTAATTTGACTCTTTACTGATCTATCTCAATTATGCAGAGTAGAAATAGGTGAAACGGCCATGCCATAATCTTAATACATAGATATTTAAATATAATTTCTATTGTTAAGAAAATAGTTACACCAATGAAATGCCAAGGCTATAGACAAAAATTCAAGCAAAATCACCTCACTGGTTAAACTGATGTGGTGCCTTTCTATTGCTATATGTAATAAGTAAAATTCTTATTTTGAGGTAAGGTCAAATGATCTTGCAAACTGTCTAGGCTCGCCTTTCATCACACTCAAGCTACATCAGTTTTCTTAGTTTTTTTGTGCATAAAAAACTTCTTATGACATCAGGGCTTTGCATACTTTGTCTCTTCTGCTTGGAAACCTGTCTCCACCACCATATCCTTTGCCTTATTAACTCTTTAGGCACAATCCTTATCTCCTGGGAGAAAAGTTCCCTGGCTTCCCTTATCCCAGACAAAGTCATGTGCTCCAAAGCACATAGCTAAAAATCAAGAACAAAATCTTTTGCCCACTTTTTAATGGGGCTGTTTTTTTTCCTTTCGGCACGTTTGAGTTCCTTGTAGATCCTAGATGTTAGGCCTTTGTCAGATATACAGTTGGCAAATATTTTTTTCCCATATTGTGGGCATCTCCTTGCTCTTTTGATGGTTTCTTTTGCTTTGTAGAATGCTGAATTGTATCCCACATCTTTAGAATAATAATAAAAAAGAAAATAATCTTAGGAAGGATTCTACCATATACCACTTTGATATTAAGTGGTAGCTGTTTGAAAGAAAGCAAATGCTTATATTGTTTTCTAGCTCATTTTAATGCAACACAACTAAACTGTCTTTCCCAGGAAACTAAACTTTCCATGTTGAAAGAAGAATTTTGAAGAAAAGATGTCATTCTGAATGAGAAATACATGAATTTGCATCAGCTGAATCAAATTGATTATGTCCCTCATATTTTCTACTGACATCTGGTGGCTCTGCTTACTGTACATTCTGGTTCTGAATCACTTGTGTCTTCCTTCTGATAATTAAAAAAAAAAGAATCATAATATACCAGTAGTTTCTACTTTAATTTGGCTAAGAGAAAGAAGAGATATGAAAATTCACTGTCCCTATGTCTATATACAAATTTATACTGGCCTTATCTTTAACCATCATATCTTTAGTTCAAATTTATACTGGCCATATCAATAACCATCATATCTTTAGTTCATAATAGCAATTTGTATTGTATTAAAATTATATTAACTTATACATATCTTTGATGGTTGAACCTTTTTTCACCTAATAATAGCTAGAAATAAGTACCCCCAAAAGTTTTATCAAATGATAATAAAATATCCACAGTCTAATAAAGTTTAACTTATTGCTAACTTTAAGCTATTGTGAAAGTAGTTTTGTTTCATCTCTGTTCTCCTGTGAACATTGGTTGAGTGAATAACTGAACAGTGGTTCTTTTTCTTGGAATCTAATTATCCCCAATTTGTATTAGAAAAACTCTATTCCTTGAAATGTATTCTAATCTAAATTATTTCTTTCTATAATTCTCCCCCATTCTGATCTTTTCATTTATATTATAACCCATTAGTATTATTTTATTAATTTCTGTAAGTATATAATATATAGTCACCTTGATGAAGCTTGCTTGTTTCATTTAACATTGTTTTCTTGGATCTACTGCAATGCCTGGCCAGCAAACATTAGACACTCAGAATATTTACTAAGCAAATAAATAAATGAATCTAAGTCAAGTCAAATGCTGCCTTCTATATGATCCCTTCCTGGATGATCTCTCCCTGTTAAGATAGATACTTTCTCATCCATGCTCCTAGATCACATTGCATTTTAACTTGTAATATTGTAGTGTTGTATGCATACATTATTTTCTTCCCCTCTAAGCACTGAGTTCATGGAGCTCATGCACCACTTTTTCTTGCCTTTCTTTGCCTCCTTCATTCCAGACACAATGTCCTCAATAAATGTTTGTTGAATGATACATCACTCATTTTATTCACTCAATACACTCAAGAATAGCTTATAATATGTATGTGTAAAATACTATGCATTTTGAGTAAATGTCCATAGAGACATTTATGTAACCATAGTCATAGATTTGCTTCTAAACATTACTTCCGATATATTCCCCTTTCCTTTTGTAGTTTCTCTCTTCTAGTTTTGAAAAGATGATATTTTTATATATGCCTTCATTCACTCAATGTTAATTTACTCAACATTTATTATGATGAGTCAGGAATACTTACATTTTCTAGACCAAAGACTAATGAATATTATTAAAATTCAGATTTAATAAGATCTTCCTATGAAATTCAAATGAGATTTTGAGGTTCACATTTGAACAAGAGGCCTTCAGGTTAAAAACAATCTTAACTTCATATCCTGAGACTGGAATCAAGATTGTTCTACTGAAATTATTCAGCTCTTTGGTATATAACATTTAGTTCTTTCTCATAACAAGTTAATTCTATTCAGTTATTCAATATTTTATGAAAGATCCACTTTGGATATCTTAGGACCTGTATTATTACATAGTAGTTAAGATTTCCTCAACACTTATGTTTGCAGAATGTTTTATATTAAACAAATTAATGAACCTAATTTTTTTCCTAAAAATCTAGAAGAGTCAAGAAATGCATACCCAGCTGTGTATTTTTCTTCTGACCCTGTATTATTTGGAGGAACTTTCAGCCATATTATTTATAGTTGCACCTTGAACAACATGGGTTTGATTTGTGTGAGTCCACTTATACATGGATTTCCTTCTGCCTCTACCACCTTGAAACCAACCTCCACTCTTCCTTCTCCTTATCTGCCTATTCAATGTGAAAATGATGAGGACGAAGGCCTTTTTGGTGATCTACTTCTTAATGAATAGTAAGTGTATTTTTTCTTGCTTGTGATTTTCTTGATAACATTTTTTTCTCTAGCTTCTCTTACTATGAGAATACAGCATATAATACCTATACATAATATGTATTAATCAACTGTTGATGTTATCTTTAAAGCTTCTGATCAATGGTTGAATATTACAGTCAACTGCTTGTACACACACACACACACACACACACACACACACACACACACACATTCATCAGCTAAGGAAAGACTCAGGTGCTAGTGAAGAAGACCTTGCTCACGAAATCATAATGCTGCTGCTGTCACTACCATTCCTGGTCACGTACTCTATCTGTAAATATGGTGGACTTATTTTTATCATTAGGATACCACTGCATGGTTGCCCTATCCTGGAAGTTCGTAAATTGAAGCAAGGTAATATGGTAAGCATATACAAAAACATTCTTATTCCTGGTATCATGTTATTCTTTCCCACAATCCAAATGGATACATGTGGTTTACATCTCAAATAGTGAACACACGCTGAATGCATCTTACTTGCATATTTTTGACTTCATATTAATGTTTTTTGTAGTGACACAAATGCCCTGATAAAGTATATCTTACAGAAAAAATATGTTATGTCTAGAGACATAGATCCATTTACTATGATGTAGGCTGAATGAAACATACTGTACTTTAATGTTTGAAATAATCTATATATCCAAAAAATTCATGAATTACTTATTTTTTCCTTAGAACTCAGACTTGTTTTGACCTAATTCATGTATATTTTCTTAACTCAAAAAAGTTTATCAGAATTAAATTTACAATTTTCAATTTAAAATATCAAAGTTTATCCTGACTTCTCATGTAAAACACGTCAGGAAATACATATTGAATTTATTTAAGTGAATAATATGTGTCAGCATTATTGGTGACCATCTGCTATTGCTAACTGAAGCCAGAGATCATTTAGTTATTGACGTTTGCTGCATCCTACATAAAACATAAAGTGGAAACTGCTGTTCAAGCATCTTCCATGAACACACATTACAAATGCTGACCCTGCATGCATATTGTATATTTGGTACTATAGGAAAATAGAAAGCAGCAAACCTGGTCTACAATGTCATTGACCTTATCCCGTTCACAGTCCAGAATTACACGCCGTTCCTTTTTTAACTCCAGGTCTTGAAAAAGTGATCTGTATGTCTCATCTTTCTTGTCATTGTTAATGTTTCCCACATTGATAGCCGTCACTTGCCATTTCTTTTCAGCAGCAGAATCCAGCACAGCTTGCAATGTTGATAAGCCTAAGAAGGCAAAAAAAAAAGTGATGACTGGTAAAGACACTTGAATAAATCAAAACTGTTATGAAGGTGTCAGTGAATATATTTTTAAGGTTGATATATCTGTGTAACTAAGGAGATGTTGACTCCTCACAAAAAGATACGATCTTTATCAATATCTACTTATGTCCACTTCACATCAAAAACTCATCACTTAAATGTTATTGTTCTGAACAAAGGAGTCATTGTCTGAGGGGAAAATAGTATCTCTTTCAACCCTCTCATCTGTCTTCTTTTGAATATTACTAACGTGTAATGTTTTTAATATCTCCGGCTTAAGTGAAATTAAAAGATATCACAACTGTTACTTATTCTTATAGAATAGAAAAATATGCTTAGTCATATGTAACAGTCTATCATTTGATATTAATATCCTGAAGAAGTTGAGGACATTTCCAGTGAGGTGAACCGATGTGAGTCTATGTGAGTACAAGTGTCAATAATCTCTGTGAGGTTGCTATATTTTCTCCTATAGTTTTCTAGTCAGCAGTTTTGTTTCTTTATTTTCTATAGCCTTCTGTTATATCAGATTTTGTTATTGTGAATGATCTCATAGAGAATTAAGTGTTCACCTATTAATCAGATGGTGAAAATTAGTTATCTATCACAGATTTATTTCACTTCCTAAATAAAAGAGCTGTTCGTAACTTTGCTTATAGCATCATATGACTTAGAAAATTTTTATTTTTTTAATTGTCCCTATTTTTCTTCACATTTAGGACTGAGAGGATAACAACTAGGGAATTTATTTCCAGAAAAGTTTTATCTTCAATTTAGCACTTTGAAAAAAAATGCATAAACTTGTCTTCTACGTTATGTCAACTATTCACAGTCAAACCCAATTCTTATCATGTTATTCTTTCTGGTATCATGTTATTCTTTCTATATATATTAATAACCTAGTGAAAAACATGATATCAAGACTGCAGAAAAAATTCAGAACTCATAAAATCATCTTCCTGATTCTAGAAAGGCTTTCATCATTCTCAAAAAAAATTGGACCGTTTTGATGTATGAAATGTAGGATTCATCTTCTCTGATCACATCTCTCTATAATCTAAATTAATATACTAAATTTTATTTAAATCAATTTACCATGACAAAAAAGTCAATTATAAATTTTGTTGAAAACTATTTTAACCAAGAAAAAATATAATTAAAATTTTTAAGGATTTAATGTGGGCCAAAAAGTGTACAAGGTGATTTGAAAACATCTTGTGACTCCAGAAAGCAAGAAAGTTGTCCAAAACCATCAGAATTATGTCAAAAGACACAGGAGTTAACTTGAAGATGATCTCTTTAAATACAGATGTGATGATTTCAATATCAATCATAATCGCAAAAGTCTTAAATACATAAAATATTTTAAATCCATGAGATAATACTGTTTATTTTTTTAATGTACTTGCTTTTGATAGATGCTAGGAACCAATTAATTAATTTGAACACTGATAAATAATGAAATAAAACAAATATTCTCCTTCCTTTCTTTTATAAACTATATGCAGGGCAATCATGAATTTAAAAAGGCCTTTCATTTTGAAAATAGTCCAGCTAATACACAATGCGTGAATATAGATTTTAAATGATCATCATTTCGTAACAACTACTGAATTAAGGAATCAAAGCAGTAATCATCAACTGCTGGTCACAACACAAAAAGAGAGGTAACAGAGATATGTGACTCCAAATGATAATTCAACACTACCTAAGAAGCATTCATGCCCAAAATGCAAGCCTGAATATCATCAAGCTCCTAAATCCAACTACCAATTGATAGGGACTATATGACAGAGAATAAAATGTTGTGCATCACAGTGTTGCAATCAATAAGACCTAGACTGTAGGAAAATCCACATTACATTATAAAATCTAAGAAGATATATTAACCTGCTGCAATATATAGAACTCATTTTGATATCCTGCTTCAAAAAGTGAAAAAAAAAGTGATATTAAGAAATTATTGTTAATTGCTTAAGGAAAATAATGATACTGTGGTTATGTTTAAACTAAAAGAATTAATGTTTCTAAATAAATGCTGAAATATTTGCAGATGATGTCTGGTATGTGTTTCTAAATAATTGCAGGAAGCAATAAAATAATATTGGCCATATATTAGTCATTAATAAAGTTAGGTTAAGAGTGCTTAGAGGTTTTTATATATTCTTTCTATCTTGTTATTTAGAATATTTCATAATGAACATTACGAATAATTTACTTTCATTTAAAAATGGAAAATTAAACCATACATTGAAGTTAAAGCAATTTTTTCTCACAAAATAAAATTAGTTCCCTTTATCTAGTCTTCTATTCAAATATATACACAAACATAAATTTCCCAAGGGATCATTTAAAGAGACCACATGCCATTTTTTAAAAACTTTCAATGATAAAACTTTAAAACACATCACTAATTGCTTATGATTTTCATTCACTATAGGCAAATTAAGTCCTTCCATGCTACAATTCAAGTTCCTTTCCTGTTTTTCATCATAATTAGAGACAGAATGTGTACAGCTGGTCATCGTGATAAATTCACCAGTTACCAATATACTTGAAAACAGTTATTAAGCTAGGCAGTTATTTTTTCTCCAATTAAGAAAAAAAAATTTAAACTTCTAAACTTCTTTCATTCTCAAGATCCTACTCTCCCATATTGTAATCGTTGTACAACTCTCTTGTCTTCTCGGAGACATTATGTCCAAGATAATGCTTGCTATGTGAATCATATATTACCATACAGCCATTACCAATGAGCTTCCCTTATTCTCTGTGATGAAATATTTCACTTTGTTTTTGTTTAATTATGAAGTTCACCACATACTAAAAATTTCCAGTATTGACACTCTTAATATTCTGCACCAACTTTTAACGTGTATTACAAGATATTTTAAATGTAAATAATAATTTGTAAATGGATTTCAACAAGTGAAGATTCCAAACCTTAAATTTGTAGGCAGTTTACCTTGTCAAAGATATGGTGGTAATGGATACTATCAATAAGAATGCATTTAAAGAAATGGCTGACTTTCAAACTCATCCATTCTATGTGCCAAAAGTAACTTACAGTTGGTGTGATTCACTGTTATTAAAACTCCCAAAATTAATATTTTGTAACCCATGGAAACCAACAAAAATGACATCTATTTATTGAGAGACTAGAGTGCTCAAATAATGCAAACTTGATTAATTTGGTTTAGTCAGAAGACACTGAATAATATTAAATCACCTCCTAAGGACAGCCAGAAGAAATTCACAAGTCATGGCATTATCTGACTTGTAATTTGAAGAGACTACTGCCCTATGCTTAATAATCCATTTCCTGGATTTTTTTTTTCAGTAATAGTAACCAATACTCTTAAACTCTCTCTCAACTTGATCTTCCCATTTCTCACAACCAAAAGTTTTGTATTAAGTCTGGTTTTATAATTAATAGATCATTTTAAAAGTTAAAAATCACTGAAAATGTATATTTCCATTACAAGAGTTAAATTAAACACTTTAGAAATAACAACAAATTCATGCTCTTGGTCTCTTGGCACCATATTCTAATTAGGAGAGAAAATATTACTTGAGATCTGCCCATCTCCCTTCCACACAAACTAGCACAGAAGTATCCATAAATACAATTATCCCTTAATTCAGAATATAAACTTGTATGGGCAATGAGAGTTCTTTATGAACACTGGCTTCTTTAAAGCTATTAGTAAGAAGTAGCAACTCGATTCTAATATCCATACTACTATATCAGGACATTTGAATTTCTACAATAGAAACTGACTTCTTAATGCTGAATTACTTAAAATGAAGAAAACTGTTGAGATACACAGTTGTGCATCTAAAAATAGAAACAATCTGGAAAAATAACTATTACTCTTAATATATTTAAAATATGTTCTTTAAAAACCTCAAGGAATTTTGTTTAATTATGAGGTTCACCACATACTAAAAATTTCAAGTATCAATGCTCTTAATATTCTGTCCCAACTTTTAATGTGTATTACAAGAAATTTTAAATATAAATAATAATTTATAAATGGATTTCATCAGTGAAAATTCCAAACCTTAAATTTATAGGCAGTTTACCTTGTCAAAGATATGGAGATGATGGATACTATCAATAAGAATGCATTTAAAGAAATGCATTAAAATTGAGTTTCTAAACTCTACTGTCAAGACTAAAATACTGTTAAATTGCATTACTTCTTCATGTGCCTATTGTAGCCAACTGGCTATATCTGTACGACTTATTTATAAGCTGACAATCTCCCTCAAACTCTGTCAAAGTATTCTAGCAGTCAGTGATAGTCTTATCTTGATCTAGTGTTAGTAACATGGTGAGAGAGTTATAGAAAAGCCGTCAGCATAAAGACAATCTATTCGTTTGTACATTAAAGATGAAATTAAGTGATTACTGCCAAAAAGTATATTTCACTCACACTATGTCATTTTTCTGAAACATATTTTCTTTATTTGATTTAAAATTCACTACCCTTATTCAGTCTTTTAGGCATAGAAATTAATATTTATGATCACTAAATCATGGCAGCATGCCTAGGCCAAGTTAGATTAGCATATATTTTCCTCATCAACTTTCTTAGGAATATCAAGAAAAGAAAACATGATTTGAAAGCATTTTTGTTCTATGCATAATGTTTTCTTGGAACTGAAGTCAAACCGCCTTCCCTGCAGGGAACAAATAATGTTTATCAAAATTAAAACAAAGCCATAAAGATATGAAGCGTTAATTCTGTTTTTAACTTCTGTCTATAGAAATGTATTGTTTTACCTTATTGACATTGAACCAATATATACAAATCATTTTAAATTAAAGCCTGATTCAAATTTAATACATAAATATCCAGAAATTAAACCATAACATTTAATGCATTAATATAAGTATAACCCAGTACTCTATAGTTGAAAATATATTGAAGTTCTATCTACCTACTCTGTACGGAATAATAATAATATGCAGCTTTTAGGAAGGGCATTGGGTTATCAAGAGCACCAGGTTGCTGCCACGAGACCTGGGCACAGACAAGACACCAGCCATCTAAAAGATCACGTGGCACCAGATGAACGGTCTCAGTTTACCTCTCACCATCAAACTGAGATTAGTTCAAGCTGTTTCTATACAAAGATGTTCCTGTACATATATCCATATCCTGCCCTGTTTACAGTTGGGTTGGAGTTCTTGACTTATAAGCTCAGCAATTGAATGGATATCAAGAAGCAGTAATGGTCTTACTGTACTCTTTGTTATGCATAGTGCAATGAAGTGACATGGAGTCATAGTACATCTTTTTCATCTAGCTCATAATCAGGAAAGAATGTTGGGGGATCATTTTCAGGTCTGGACCTTATGCTATTCAAAAGAACAGTAATATAAATGTCTAGACTTTAAAATTAAACAATATGTTTGCTTGATCTAGACTCTCAGAAATGTGATGATTATTAGAACCCGAATATAACCACATAATCTAGAAGATGGAGAAAGTACCATCTTAAAAACCAGATGAACTAGTTTAAAACTGGAGCATGTAGAGACATAAGTGGAGAGATGATACCACAAAATCTATTTTTAAAAGTGTGGTTAGTAGGGATAAAGTGAACAATAGGTGCATTCTTCTAATTATGTGACACTAAAGTGCCTGCTTGAAGCATAAGAGAAATGGGTTTAGGATCAAAAGGGAATAAAACAGTTCACATAATGAATACATGAATAAACTTTTAAAAATGCATGTAATATGATGGCAAAGCCATACAAATTAAGTCATTAATAAGAAAAAAACCAGATACTTAAAATTCCATTTCCATGAGTCAGGCAAAATATAAGACTAAGTTCAAGTTTTGTTGCCAGTATTTTGAGCGTCTTACACATTTATCTCTGCAAATAGCTTCAGATAAAAGGCCAATGTAATGCTTTTCACATTAAAACATCAAGAGTTACTTGATAATACCTTGAAAGTGTATCCATAAGGTCATTTGGGCTTTAATATATAATTACTTAATATTATCTATCTAATGTTCTCTCAACAGATGCACTCGAATTCAAATCAGTGTGTATAATTTAGTAATTGGAGATTATCTCATCAGTTCAATTTCATTTAATATTTCTAAGGCATTAATAAAAATCACTTTAAAATCTTTCAGATTCTTTTCACAAGTATATAAGTTCATCCACCTTCTCCTGCTAATTCCCCATAGTCTGTTTATCTGAATAACTCTCTGCAAACACTAGAGGTTCTCTTTTTTATTTATGTCAGCTGTTGTCCATTTGACTTCTCTCAAAAGTTGTTTTAAGTAGAAGGAATGAGAGTGAGGGTGAGGATGATGGTGAAGTACGTTTCAAAACTAGAATTGCCATCTTCAACCTGATCAAAAAGCAAAGAGAACTCATCTTCTAATCCTCCAGTTTAGCAAGCAAAATTCAGCTTTCTAAAATTATCTCAAGCTGAAAAGACTGTATACAGATGTTTAACTCATTTGTTTATTAACACCTATTACTAGATATCAGCTCTGCTTCTAGCATTATCTGAAGCACTGGGTATATAGTTATGAGCTGTCCATTCAGTATAGTGAGGATCAGCCTGGATCTTGGAGCTTATAACCAGGCCTTAAATTCAAAACATAAAACAGTCACTTGAACATATCAGGGGCTCAATAGACAGCCCTAGAGTGACAGAATGAACACCACTATTAATTACAAACTGTGGTGAGTCCAATGAAGGAGAAGGAGTCCAATGAAGATTGCTTTGAAGGTGAATAACACTGTGAAAGGTATTTCTGAAGAAATGATATATGAACCCAGTAGTCAAGGATGAGTAAGAATTAGAGATACGTGCAGAGATTTGAAGTAAGAGTTTGATGCATTCGAGAAAATGAAAGTCAAATAGATTTAGCTTTAATGAGTGAGCAAGACAGCCAAAGTCATTGGAGAGCTGAGTGAGAACCAGATATTATAAGGTGGTAAAGCGATACTAAGAGTTTTGTATATTTTATCCTCACTACAATGAGAAACCACTGGAGTTCTTTAAGCAAGGAAATGAAGCAATCAAATTTTTAAAAAATAAAACATTCCAGGTACTTTGAGGAAAAACAAGTGTGGAATGGCAGAGTTGAAGGACTGAAAGCATGATGTCGACTTGACTCGGGGTAATGGCGATGAAAAAAAGGGTGTCCAGAGATCATATATAATTAGATGGTAGAAATCACATCAATAGAATGCAGGGATGAAAGAGGTATTCAGAATATGCCCAGATTTCAGTTTAAACAAAACAAAGTATAAAGAAGTTAGCAGAGAGTGAGAGGAAAAGCTAAAAATAATTTAATAAGTCCAGTTTTATAAGCCCTTTAATCACATTAATAAGTATGCTTCAGAGCCACCTAGCACATTGAAATCCATATTTACTCTAAATGGGTCTCTGTTTTAGTTTTCACTTCCTAAGGAAATAGCAAAGTGCTCCCTTCTCAAAGCAGGAGAAAAAGTTGTTGACACAGCAATTTTTTTTCAGCTTGTATAGTGCTGACTGGTTCTTCCACGGAGTGTTTTCACTTTCAGGATTGGGAGGACAGAGCAGAGAATCAGACACCTAGCTTGAGCACTCTTGACTCGAGACTGCTGCAGTAAATGACTACAAACTGATCAATGGGGAATTGACTGATGACTGGCTCTCTTCTTGTCTGCCCTTGTGGGTTCACAAGGTGCCCTATCTTGGTCGAAACAGGCTTCTGGTTTTCATTTGAACCTTGAAATATTCCAGGAAGCAAACTGCTGAAGAAGGCATAGTGTGATACTTAGATACTCTGACAATAGTGGTTCTTAACTCTTTTGACATTGATCATGAATATTCTCTCTAGAAAAATACACATATGAACATGCACCTAAATTTTGCACACAATTTAGGGAGTATACACACTTACTAACACTCAATCATGGAACCAAGAATGGTTACAAACATCTGAAATTTTATGATACATAAATCAAGCAGTTCTGATCACATTAAACTTCACAATAAGGGATGTGGGAAATGTAAAGGAAGTATCTCTCTCTCTGATACATTTTAGTGTAATTAGTCAAGACTGTCATGCTAACAGAAAACATCCCATCATAAAGAATCGTGCGGAATTGTGTAAAAAGCATGGGTTTAGTATTAGAGACTTGCCTTTGGGCTGCAGCACACATGGGATTATTCAAGAGCAATCTTTTAAATTCTTTGAGGTTCAGGGATCTCATTTTATTTTATTTTTTATTTTTATTCTTTTTTGAGTCAGAGTCTCACTCTGTCACCTAGGCTGGAGTGCAGTGGCATGCTCACAGCACCACAGCTTCGACCTGCTGAGCTCAGGTGATCCTTCCGCTTAGTCTTCCAAATAGCTAGAACTACAGGCACTAACCACCATGCCCAGCTCATCTTTTTTTTTTAATTGTAGAGATGAGGTCTCGTCAAGTTGCTTAGGTTGGTCTTGAACCTGTGGGCTTAGGCAATCTGCTCACCTCGGCGTCCCAAAGGGCTGGGGGTATAGGCGTGAGCCACTGTGCCCAGCCATGATCTCATTTTTAAAGCAAAGTAATAATGCTACCTGCCTGATAAAATTTTTGCATAAAACAAAATTTAATAACTGCAATTTACTATTAAAGTTCATATTTATATGTTTATTTAAATTTATTTAAGCCACTTCATTCACCTTGGTAGTAATACAGACATCATAGGGTCTCAGTGGCTGATACCAAAAATGGCTTTTGATGGCTTTTGATGAATATTTGGGCTTTGAGTTGACACAGTATGTCTCTGTACCTTGTATACTCACAGCTTTTGTTGTTGTTGTTTTAGTCTAAATATGCTTCCTAGGTTTCAAGTTGCATTATTCTTTTACACTGCAAAATTAAACCACATGATCCTTGGACTTTCATACACCTTTCTAGCTTTACAGCATCACGTAAGTGTCAAGTGTGGGTGTTGAATTGATCCCATTACAAAGAGATGAGATACTGTCACTTACCTCTGTCACTGTCATAAAGGTATGCAAACTTGTCCCATTGATAGTATTCAATCAAGCTAAGGAGAGCTCCTTTGAGGTCAGGTCTCATCTGGATGACAAATGGATGTGTGCCATCTGTAGGAAAGCTGGGAGTGATGAAGGAGACGTGAAGAGTTCCACAAAATGATGTGATGGTATTTACAGACTTCTTGTCATAAAACCCAAAAATAGCATAGACTCCTCTTGAAAACTGGGAGCAGACTGGAAGAACAGGGAAAATAGAAAGAAAAGATCACTGAAATTGGTATACAATCATATAAATTTGCTTGAAATTTAATGTCCTTTTATATAAAATACAAAATAATTAACATATTGAAAGGAAATATAGAGTTTATTTTCATGACCACCGAGACTTATGAACACTTACTTCGTACTCTATTTGAGAAACCCAAAGAATTCTAAAGCATAAAAAGTGGCTATTTTGGCTACAAGAAAATATGTATATTACTGTTTAACAAATCACATAAATATAAACATATTTTAGAACAGACATTTTAAAAGCATGAGTAAAAAGTTAGTCATAAGAACAAACTGTAGTTACCTGAGATTTATACACCTTCATAACAGCTTATTCCCTACATAATAAGATTCCTCTAAAAATTTTTGTTGTATTTATAAAGGGAGTCCCAAAGAAAACCTGTTCAAAACAGTTTTTGAACTCATCAATTTTGATGACCTTTAGTGCTTCTGCTGTTTTTTTGCTTCACATCTTCCACATCAGCAATATGTTTCTCTTTGAGGACCTTTTCCCCTCAGGGAAGCAAAAATAGTTACTCGGGGCAAAATTGGGTGAATATGGAAGGTGGGTCACTGAAGTCATGCCACTTCTGGTTCAAAACTGCTGAACATTCATTGTGGGTGTGGGCAGGTGTACTTGTAAATCACCCATCATGAAATGGGTAAATGCATTGAAAGAATCTTCAAAAAAAAAAAAAAGTTCACTGAGGCTGAACACAGACTCTCAAAGCACTAGCTAATGCACTGATGCTGATGGTTCCCAGAACCCTTACCTAGCAGGGCAAGCCTGTATACAAGGGACCTACCTTCCAAAAGATAACTCTTGTTTATTTTGGCGAGATCCCCTCTTGTATATTAGAGGGTCAATGTGCTTCCAAAGAGTTCTAACATTGACCAAAACCTCTTTAAAAGAAAATTGACACCAGACTCCCATCATACATACAGAGACATATCCCCAGAAAGGGACATCTGTTACCTTGTGTCATTCAGTCAAGCAGCAATTAAATACAGCTCAGAACTTCTACTTTAATCTTCTCCATGGACCTAACTTACCCCATATGTTCCACAACATATGAAACAAAGAATATTACCAAAATAATTCAGCTAAGGATCACTGTTTTTAAAAATAATAATAACAATAATATCGCATTTGGAAATCTCCATCACTCCACAATCCTTTGTTCTCTTCCAATATTTCTATTTCAGCGAATAACATATGACACTTTCCTCTCCATTCTCCCCTAGTCAGTTCATTAATAAGTCACGTTCATTATAATACCCAGCCACTAATTTTTCTCCCCACTCCAACCATTCTACTTCACTAACAGCATGTCCTTAACATTGTGCTGTGCCTGGTATGCTCTATGATATATTAAATCATTTGTGTCTCATGATAACCCTTGAGGTAAGACCATTATTATCCAAATTACTAAAAGAAAAATTGATGCATGGAGCAATTAGGTGACTTACCCAAGTCACACATCTGGTAAGTGATAGATGCTGTATTCAAATATACGCAGTCTGGATTCAGAATCTCTGCTCATAACTAGTGAGTAATACTGCTTCTCTTACCCAACTAATGAAATACCTACCCAACTGTCCTTTCTTCTCCACTTATGCCTCTTCCATTCAATTATCCATAATATAATCAGCATGATTTTTGGAATATAAATCTGATAATGTATCTCTGAAAAGTAAGGGTTACTTTGTTTGAGACTGATCCCCAGCAATGCTCCATAGAAACCATCCACAGTACAGTACACAAGGAGCTAGCCATTCAACTGCATGGCTTTAAATGAACAAATAGCTTATTTCTTATGGTATGATAGACAAGTGGGACCTCATCAAACTGATGAGCTTCTGCAAAGCAAATGAAACCATCAAGAGAGCAGGGAGACAGCCCACAGAATGGGAAAAAAATATTTGCCAACTGTATATCTGACAAAGGCCTAACATCTAGGATCTACAAGGAACTCAAACGCGCCAAAAGGAAACAACAAAAAGCCCCTTCAAAAAGTGGGCAAAAGACATGAATAGACACTTCTCAAAAGAAGATATACAGGCAGCTAACAGACATATGAAAAAATGTTCAATCTCATTAATCATCAGAGAAATACAAATAAAAACTGCACTGAGATACCACCTAACCCTAGTAAGAATGGTCATCATTAATAAAACAAACAACAACAGATGCTGGCAAGGATGCAGAGAAAAAGGAACACCTCTACATACACTGCTGGTGGGAATGCAAACTAGTGCAACCTCTTTGGAAGACAGTGTGATGATTTCTGAAAGAACTAGAAATTGACCTTCCATATGACCCAGCAACTCCCCTATTGGGAATATACCTGGAGGAACTCAAATCATTCTACAAAAAAGATGCCTGCACACGTATGTTTGTTGCAACTCTATTCACAATAGCAAAAACATGGAACCAACCATGCTGCCCATCGAAGCTGGACTGGATTAAAAAAATATGGTCTATATACATATGGAATATTATGCAGTCACAAAGAAGGACAAACATATGGACTTCGCAGCAACTTGGATGGATTTAGAGTCTATCATACTCAGTGATCTATCACAGAAACAAAGAACAGACCACCATATGTTCTCAACAATAATTGAACCTTGAACAATTATCATAACACTATAAGAAAGGGATTGACAGTAGCAGGAAACTGCAAGGGGGGGGGTTGTCAATTGAGGGAAACTGCTGGGGAGAGAGGGGCACAACTTATCAACAAGGATACCTCCATAATCAATGTCTGTATACCTAACCCTGAATTGTACCCCACACCTCTAAAATAAAAAAATAAATTAATTAAGAAAGAAAAAATAATAAATGAACAAATAGCAGATATTTTTACGCCTCAGGGGTCACTTCATTCCAAGGAATGGAAATCAGCCACCCAGTAAAACAATCTAACAAACCAGAATATAATAGCAAGCGTCCTTTTAAATTAATTAACCTTGTTTGAAAGCTAAGACCAAAGCTATCATATTTCATTTTATTTCCTTTACAAAAAATAAACAGTCTGTAGAAAAAATAGATTTGTTCCACAAATACAAACATTGCTAAAATATGTACAGATTCTAATAGACAATTTCAGACAATAAAAAAGGCAATAATTTTTAGTAACTGTTGAATGATATAAATTGAAAGCAAGATTTTCTATTTCTTTAAGTGACCCTTGTTTATCAAAGATTTCTCTTTTCCTTTACAACTTCCCTGATATTTAACTCACTTCTATCTTTCTAACGTAAGACAATTTCTGGACGTCTAGGTTATATCTGTGTAACATATTAATTGATATCTCCTTTATTACCAGTCTTCTAAAGAGAAAATGAAAATATCTCAAAAAGCAACTGAGTGTATTTCATTACCATTATTTCATACTTTAACATAATTCAAAGATGAGATTACTGTCTTTTATTCATGTCCATACTTTTTGCTCTGGCCAAGCAAGAAATAGTGGCTCATTCCTATAATCTCAGCAGTTTGAGAGGCAGAGGCAGGAGGATTGCTTGAGCCCAGGAGTTCAAGACCAGCCTAGGCAATATATGGAGATCTTGTCTCTACAAAAAATAAAAAAATAAAAAATAGCTGGATGTGGTGGTGTGTGCCTGTATCATAGCTACTTGGGAAGGATGATTCAGAAGGATCATCTGAGTCCAGGATGCCGAGTTTGAGGTGAGTCATCATCATGCCACTGTACTGCAGCCTAGGCAATAGACTGAGACCCCAACTCAAAACAAAACAAATAAACAAAAACAACAAAAAAAGTCCAAACTCTGCAGTGATTTCTTATTTTATATGTAAGTACATATGCACTGACAAGTATATTTTAAATCTTAAGTGTGTTCAGAGATTGATGATTCCAAACGACATATGAAAAGGGAGAATTGCTATAACATTCTCTCTAGGTCTATTTTATTTCATTTCCTGCAAAGTGCTAGCATGCCATCCAGGTACAATAGTAATATTGTGCAATATGATTTATTAATGAGACCTCTTTTCATCTTAAGTGAAATAGCTTCTATGATGGAAATCTCAGCCACAGCATCAGCAGAATGCTTGATAAAGAATGGCACTGTGTGAATGCAAAGAGAATCATAATAGGAGCCGTACCTTTTATTTTCCATTTGTTTTAGGCGCTGGAGTGAGTTGTCATGGGACCTCCTGGTTATTGTGACCATTTGGAAATACTGGCTTTGACCCAATAATAGGCACAAACTGTACAAAACCTTGTAAGAAATTGCAACCTACCTATCTTCGAAGGCACCATTTCCCCTAGGCAACTTAGCTAGGGGAATTCTTCAATGAACATACTTATGGTCTTCTGCTTCTGAGTCTCCTTGGTCTTCCTCAACTCTTCCTCTTATGTCTTCATGGCAATAATCAGTTATATGTTTGCCTATACCCCCTATTTTTCTCGATATTTCACTCTGCATGTCCCCTGACTACACATACAATTAATAGCCATGTGGTCAACAGTGCTCATTTTCCTCTCTGTACCTTAGGTCATTCATTGTCTCTGTTCCTAAGCACAATAAGAATATCATTGTGTGCAGGTATCGTTTTGTAGAATGATTTGAGTTCCTCCAGGTATATTCGCAGCAACTTGGATAGATTTAGAGTCGATCATACTCAGTGATCTATCACAGAAACAAAGAGAGTACCATATGTTCTCACTCATAAGCAGAACTTGAACAATTATCATAACACTATAAGAAAGGGATTGGCAGTAGTGGGAAACTGCCGGGGGAAGGAGGGTGGAATTGGCAGTTGAGGAAAACTGCTAGGGGAGAGAGGGGCACTCCTCATCAACAAGGATACCTACATAATCAACATCTGTATACCTAGCCCTGAATTGTACTCCACATCTTAATTTCTTTAAAAAAAAAGAATATCATTGAGAGTTACTACCAGAAATCAATCAGAATGTTGACCTGAGCTAAGATTCTTTGATTATCCTGTGTGCAGTGACCATCTGAAGATTAAAAAAAAAAAATTAAAATATAAAACTTAATACTATGCTTCTAACACTCAATCCCCAAATGTCCATGACTGTTTGCATTTGAATATTGATGACTCTCCCCTGTCCCCACAATTTAACATGGAGAATTTGGCCTATGACAGTTTGCACAAGAAAATTAGTTGCCGTGCTTTGGAATTATTCCTCACTTAATTACAATGACTTATTTTTATCTTTACCTTTTCCTCAATAATGCCCCAAAATGTAAAGCCATTTTCTTAACTTTGATCCCCCATCAGTAAGAAAATCCAAAATAATGTTCATAAACTCTGGAAATAATTCCAAAGACAAATTTCTAAAATGAGTTAGGCAAAGCCAGCATCCTATATATAATCCTCTCTGGAGGCAGAGGAAGGAAGAGACAACCTTGTAGTGTCACCTCCAGCTTCATGACCCCATACAGTTATACTGTGAAACACCATTATAAGCTTCTGAATGATTATGCTGATTAGTATTAGAATTTCATTTATGTCTTGAGACCAAAACCCGATTGCAAAGGAGTAGGTAAAGATGTTCTCACTGAGTTCTGTAATTAAATATTTAATATCAACTTTGAGAAACTCAGCAAAGGCAAGTCCGTATAAAAGACACATTAGGTCAAATAGCAGAAATGATAATCTCCTGGGTGTAAGTAACTTGCTGATTATTTCACTTTTTTATTACAAGCCCAGATGATATAAGCCAATAACAATGCTGATGGTGCATCCAACATACATCATTTTTCTCTTGGGTCATTCCGCTCATTGGTGCTGCTAATGTAGCATGCACGATACAGTCTGGATAACCTCACATGGTTATTTAGTAGGAAGGGAGAAGAACTAGGCATGATGTATTTTTGTTTTGCATGTTTTATGTTTATAAATTGACATTCACTTCAATAAATTAGTCTAGGATGCTTCATAAGCAGAAATATCAACAACCCCTTAGCAGTCTTAAACAAAGACTGGTGAAGGCTGCATCACCAAGAAATTCTGACATCAAGGTATGGAGGCCAAAGAAAAATTCTCTCCTTCCTTCCTCACTAAACTTCCAATATTAGCCCCCTCCATACTCTGACCCTGACTTTAATATCAAGATATCCCTATCATTTGTTAGTAATGATATTCTAGTCATTAATAACCATCTAGTTAACAGATTCAATTTTCTTAGCTTCTCTGAATTTTTAAATATTATTTACTCTTTTTATTTTTATTTTAGATTCAGGGGATACAATTTATTAGTCAAACACTTTCTTCTTGAAATTCTCCCTTTCTGCTGCTACAGTCTTGTTTTCTTTTAATTTCTTCTCCACGTTGCTACCATGTAAAATTATACAGTCTTAATACCTTTCCTTTCCCTCTAATTATCTTTTCACTGTTTTACCTTTTTCTTACATCCTAAATTTAAAAGACATTCTCCAAGGATTTCAGTTCCTTTTGTTTTCTCTTCTCCTTTTACACTCTGTCTCGTAGTGGTGACATCCCTTTCTACAAGGTCAAATTCAACTTTTATGCACGTTTTCCAATCTTTCATCATCATCTCAGTTGTCTCTTATAACTATTTACTTGCTAAGAAAATATATACTACAAATATCCTATGTTCCAAGCAGAGTGTTAGGTTTAGAAAAATTCAGAACAAACAGGATGGTTACTGTGCTTTTTTTCTGGAGTTGACAGCTTAGCTTCAATCTCTCACCTTCCAGTGTCATACATTCCATTATATGGAAACTTCTAATTCCTTATCATTCCAACTAACTTCATAACAACATGGAAAGAAAAGCCTGAAATTTTTATCCTGACAAACCATGTCTTTGTGCTAATTTCTCCCTTTCTGTTCAAACATGGTGACTATTGCTATCATTTATATTCAATATTTCAGGAAAAAAATGGACGTATTACTCTTCCTTGTCCTGTCCATGCCATCTATCTCCATCTCTATTTATTTTACTTCATTCATTCCACATTAACCGAGTATTCTTAAGGATCTACTATGCATTATTACAGGCTTGAAGGAGAAAATATAAGCATAACATATGTGATGTTTGCATGGCAGTATGAAAGTATCTCTTGCATCTTCACCTTCCTTTTCTTTCTCTTTGGTTCTGCCATGCTAAACTTTGCTCCACCTATTCTCTCTTCGTTCTTCAATTTATACTCTTGTCATATTAGTTTTCCTAAGGCACATGACACAAAAGGGTTAATCCAATTGATAATTGGATATGATCTCTCTTCCAGCTGGTTTTTGTTCTTTCTTTACACTCTGTCTTTTCATGGTCTCATCATTATTAACAAGATCAAATTCAACTTGTATGCAAATACTCTCCAAACCTTCATTACTCCAGCTATCACTTTGTACTTATTTACTGAGAAAAAAAATATATGCTGTAAATATATTATAAAGCATTCATTTTACAAAAATGTATTTTCACGATTATTTTGTATTTTTTTTAGCTGATACAACTTTTAATTAAAATGTTTATTTTTTTCAGTAAGCTTTAGGTATGAACTTCCTAGAATAAAAAAAGAAAGAAATACACAAAATATTATTTTCCAATGTCTAAAAGTATATTACTCTAATCTCAAAAGTTAAATATGACAGAGAAGTTGTTATACTGTTTTCTAGGATCCTGAGAAGATCTGACCTCAGGTACAGCAGTTTTAGAGGCTAAAAATGAGAACAAACTAAATCTGAGTCTTGGCTTTGCCATTACCCAGTTAGTTGGGCTTGGCTGGGCAAGTTATTCTCCTACTCTTTGTCTCAGTTTAGGTATTTTTAAAAGAGGATACTAATATTGCCTGCCTACCTAAGTGTGTGTCAGGGAAATATTAAAGTGAACATAAGCTGAAAACAGTGCTGGCAACTGTAAGCCCTGTAAGTCTCTCATGACCTTCTTACTTATGTTCCATGTTCTGTTTAATGTTGATATGAGCTATTTGCTAATCATGCACCAGGATTTTACTCATGTTCCTTTAGCCTAAAATTCATTAAATTCACTAGACAACTCTTTATGTGTTGGAATCAAGCTCATCTTTTCAAGGTTAAAAAGAAAAGAAAAAAAAAGAAATGTGAGAATCACTCCTGACATCTTCTTTTCCCAGATGTTCAGCATACAAATTATCACCAAATACTGTCTATTTGACCTCCCAATCTGAGCTTTCCAGCTCTACTGACATTGCTTTAATATGGTCTTTAAGCATTTATTGACTAGATGGCTGCAATAACCTCTCAAATACTCTCCTATATAATAAATATCATAAATATCATGGCAGCATAATCCTCCTTTTTAAAATCCATCCATCTTTTTCCATTGCTTAGAGATCAGCATTGCTTAGAGATCAGCATATATAGCAGTTACTCAGGTGTTTCCTGCTATGTGGCCAGAGTTACATGCCATTCCTATGTGTGATTCTAATGCAATCTGCATTTCAGCATATTATCCCATATTATAATGGTCTAGTTTTGCCCTTACACTATGAGCTAATTGAAAGTAGTGACTGAAGTGCCATTTATCTATGATTGTCCATCAAGTACTTGGCACATAGCAGGCACCTGATAAATGTCATTTAATAAAATATCCATTCTTTCATGAAGAGTTCACCGCTTACCACCAACTGAACATGATCTTCCTTGATTATGAACCAGATCAGCACACTGCCTTTACCCATCCACCCCCCGCCCCCTTGGCCTGGATTGTAATGTGTGTGTATGTGTCTTGTACACGTGGGTGGTAGTGATCTGTGACTTATTTGAGGGCAGAAGTCATGGTGAAAACAGAGTAAGAATCCTTGATTTGAAAGACCACCTCCAAGCTTCTCTGGACACCTGGTGGAAGAGTCACTGATCATAAGCCTATTTCCTAATCAAGTGACTAGGGCTATTAATTCCTATCCTGTTTACCTTACAGGAATGTTTAAAAGTTTAAGTTAAATCATGCATATAGAAGTGCTGAAAAAATATAAACCATTAGATAAAGTGTTACTGACAATAAATCCAACTACAATGAATTTTGTATTTGCTGCAATACTCTAATCAGGAATTTTCACAATTATGTTATCATTAAATACTTGTTGAAAAAAGATATATTTGATCAGAACCAATGGACTAGAAAGATATAAAACAGGTCCTTGCGATGAAATTTCATTTCCGTTGGTTCTGAGGTATTTCTGAAATCATCTTATGACAATATTTTCCCCCTCCATTATCATTTTGCCAAATTACAGGTGTCAGTTTAAAATGACCTATGAAATTTCACCAGTTTCCATTATAAAAACACAATCACTATTAGTATGAATAGGCAATCTTTGGAATACTTGTGGAGTTTCCTTATTTTAAAATTTCAAAATATATATTATATGTGGAGAAGTTTGTACCAAGAGAGCTGAAGCTATTAACAAGAAAATGTGCACAGAGAAAGATGGGATTGTAAACCTAAATGACAAGTGGTGAGCTTCTTTGTCTTATTCCATATTGTGAAACATCCTCAAAAATTATTAAAATCTTAAATGTCTTATTTATATAATTTAAAGAAATTGTTTAAGTGTTAAAGCTTTTCAACAGCAACATTTATTTCTTTAAAAAATATCATTGTTATAACAGATGGTGCCTGTAACATTAGGGTACATTGTAAAAATATAGAGTATAATAAAAAGGGAAGAATAACTCCTTATTCTTCCAAAACGTAGGTAAATACAATGTCCTCTTCTTTTGATGAAGCAGAGATAAACTATCTACATTCATTAATGAGTTTATTTTAAAGTTCATGTATCTCTGGGGCAGCTTCTTTTCCTATCCATGGACAGGAATAGTCACACTCATGAGCTGACAGTAGCATCGCTCACAAAACTCTCACATCTTTAAAAGCCTGTACTGTGCTCTGTTCACTCTTGTTCCTCAGAATCGAGCACAGTTCCCAGCATAGACATTCTGTACATAGCTATTGAATGAAACACTCATCGATTCCAAGAAAATGCAAAGAATAATAAACATGCACCCTAATGACATTTCCTATAAATTGCCAGACTGATGATTTTCCTTATAGCCCTGCCACAAATCTTTACAGTAATAAATTACTTCTCCTTTGCATACATTTTGATTCTATTTCTCATAGGAATATTAAATGTGATGCAACATCATCACTCAGTAGTAGAAGACAATGGAGCTGTAATAATACATTTTTCTTTCTCTCTAACAGACATTTATCCTTCCTGACCTTCGTGTGATGTTTGCTGAGTGAGGTGAAATGTCATAAGTGTATGGCTGTTGTCCATATCAAACGCAGCTTTAAAAACTCTATAACATTTATTCTGGCTTATTCATAATCTGGGGTAGCAGGCAATTGTAGAGCCGACAGTAATAGGCAATAACTCTCATGTGAATTTTAATGATGGGTTCTGGACACGTAAGTGAAAGAGAATTACCTCCGTTTATACAAGAGGCAATTTCACAAAAGATGGTCCCATTCTTTATCCTCTGGATATATATTTCCTTCTCATAAATACACGTACTTCTATCCTCTACATATTCTTGCTTGACTCACGCTCCCTTTAAGTTAGGGGCACTCCAAGCCCCGATGCAATTTGAATGTAGTGGATGAAGAGTGCCAGACTGAATGAATGTCTATAGAAATGGTGTCTAATCCAGGCTGTGACACCAGTCAGCTGTGTGCTGCTGGCAAGTCTCGATTTTCAAATGTCTCTCTTCCCTCAAAGCTCAAACTTGGGGCTATGTGGCTGAACATCAAAGAGAGAAATTCTAGAAAATGTCAGGTAGTGCATATGTTATTCATCTTATATTTTCTCATGTGAAATGTGTGCATGAGATATAAAGCATTTTCAAGGATTAAATTCTACCCTTTCTGTGTTATATTAGTCTTTCTTGCTATTTCTTCTTACTTCATTTTATATTATTTTCCTCCTTTTTTCTCGTACTGTTTTCTCCTAATTTGTCTTACTTTTCTACATGTTTACAGCCATTCTTGGTCTTGATGCCTGAAAAAAGTCTAATCTCTTGTTTGATTGTAATTGGAATGTAGGAAATTGAAAAATTGTGTTTGTACCACAAATAGATTAGATGATATTTCAGTTCATATAAACATTTTAGCATTTGTGATAAAATCTAGTTTTTAAAAATTAATTGAAAAATGTCCAAATGCATATGACATTTCTAATTAAACATTTTCCTTTAAACGACATACAGGGGAAAAAAACTCACACAGAAGTTCATTGCCTTATTCTCAGGATGATCTCAGATCAACTCTGATAACCCTTTTGCTCTTGAAGGGCTCAAAGAGTTTCTGATACTTTCACAGGACTTTGTTGGTCATCCCATTTGTTGGTAAAGAGGGTTTACTGTGCATATGTATGTTAAGTGTTAACCCATATAAGTTTATATGAAAAGAAAAAACGTCTTGAATATCATATAATGAGAAATTATTTAAATATACTAAATGACTCGTGCTCATTAGCATACATCCCTAAATTGCTAAGGATTTAGAGGTATTAACATCACAATGGTCTCACATACACATTATACATTGAGTCCTGGTGAATACTAAGGGATCACAGCCACTTTGCTCTAACTTTGTCCTGAGGGTTAGCCTGCTTTCTTGCAGCACCCTCTTCAATAGTAGGAGCAAAGTCAGAACTCGTGGTGTGAAAGGAGTTCCTTCTGAAAGGAGTTAATAACTCATTATGATTTGACCCTTCCATTTATCTTAACAGCATAGATTAAATGTCTGTAACTCAAAAATGACAGGAATAAATTATTATACAAATTTAAATAATTATATTTATTAAGGCTATAATTTCCTATTCCTCTTCCCAGAGGCAACCTTGTTAATGACCAGTTGGTAGGTATACTTCCAACCCTGTAATTCTAGTAAAAATTGATTTTGGTTTTTTTTGATTATTCTGTTGTTGTCATCATGTTTTGGTTAATAAGAACATAAAACAATTATCCTGTGACTTACTTTGATATTTGGCAGACAAATTTCCATGTTGATACAGACTTAGTTCACTCTTTTAAACCATTGCATAACATGCCCTTGACTGGATGTACCATCATTTCATTAAACTCCCTAACTGAAAGATATTTAGATTGTTAGGAATTTTGTGATACAAACAAAGCTGTGTTGAACATGTTAGTGTATACATCTTTGTGCACATATGCTAATATTTCTGAAAGACATATTTTTAACAATGGAATTGTTTGGTTGAATGCTATCAAATTATCATCCAGTTAACATTCCCATGATTAAAATAAGAGAAATTATTATTTTTGGTGTTATTCATCAATAATTGATATTTTTCATCGTTTCAGTTTTTACTAGTCTAATGTGTAAAAATGGCATTTCATTTTGTTTTAATGACAAACAACTTACATTTTTGTATCCTTGTGATAGCAGGCTCTTGGGGTTTTTCACGTATTAACTTTTAAAATTTATAATACTGGAAAACCCACATGAGTCTTAAATTTAAACATTTTACAGATAAAAAAAAACTTGGAAGCAAGTAATTCTCTCAGAAAACACTTCTAGAAAGTGGTGAGTGGCTATTAAGTCCAGGTAGCCTGACTCCAGAGCTGGTTCCATTAAGCACTATACTGTATTTCTTACTGATAAACAGATAAATAAATAAATTTGGATCCCCACCATTATTAGTAAAAAAGAGCATCTATTTTTATAATTTCCTTTATTAATTGTCTATTCCTATATTTTTACTTTTTTACATGAGATTAGCATTTAAATTTTGATTTATAACATGTTTTATTCCTTTGCATATATAAGGCTCATATATATTCTTCTTTGTTCTCTTAATAACATTTGTAACTACATTATCTTTTCTTTGATGATTTCTAAATTTTGTGTCTTGTGTAATAAGGATTTGTCATCCTAAAATTTTCAGAATATTCTGGGATGTTTGAATATATACCTTTTAAAATAATTATTTATTCTAACATTAATATTTGTAATTTATGATTTA